>JAIGNY010000812.1:1732500-1777500 GCA_020152595.1 Chiridota heheva | reverse complement strand
GTGAAGTGTCTTCACAAATGTTAAAGTTTTTTTTTTTTTTTTTATTAATTTAAATATCTTTTTTAAATAAAAAAAAATAGTTAAAATTTCTTCTGGTGATTAATCACAGCTATTTCACTATTCACACTTTCTTAGTATCATCCTGATATATCCATTTTATATAGTTTTGAATAAAATCTCGGAAAACAGTTCAAAAATATGAACAAAAACATTTGAGGAATGGGTGGCCATAATATCAAATTTGGTAGAACTTTTAAGTTGCATTTATTTCTCACAGAAGAAAAGTTTTGTTGAATATTTTGTATGTCGTGTTGTCCCTTGTTTGGCCTCAAAATTATGCTTGAAAATTTTAGATATATTTATGATAACCATTAGCACAAAGGCACAAATTGCTGCCATAAATGTGCAAACGATATTCTCAACTTTACTTTTCTTCATTCATTTTCAGAATGCGCAAAAGTCATCTGCCTCTGACCAGTCAGAAGAGCTGCTGCGGGTAAAGCGCATCAACCAAGATCTTCAAAAGTTTCTAACAGAGGCAATTTTACAGTCTGATGATTCTGTTAAATAATGACTCTGAAGAATAATAGCATGGACTGATGGATATGAGACATAGCATCATTGAGGAAAACGCAAAGGGTTATCTGAACCATTACAGACTTTGCTTTGTTGGAACACAGGAAGATATTTTTTCTTCTTGTGACCAATGGTGATGCTGATGGCTGGATGTATCACATCCTATTTTTGGGAATGGATGTGAATAAAGAAACGTGATTGGTTTAACTTATCATAGATACATAAGCTGAATGTTGACCTGTACTTTCTGGTAGCTACTGTATTTGCAATGAAGCTACAGACATGTTTTTTTTGTGGTCCATGTGAAGGGCAATTATCTTCCATATTCAATGTACAAAATTCGTATAGTTAATTAAAACTTAAATCCATACAAGAGCCATGAACTCCCATCAGGCCAGTGCTTATCCTTGGTTTCTTGGTGTAAGCAGATAAGAGCACATACTCCCTCTGGATGGGACCCCAGTCCATCCAGGTCAACTCCCCAGCAGTGCTGGTACTTTACAGCTGAATGAACTGGAGCAAGCAGAGTGAAGTGTCTTGTTGAGGACACAATGCAGCACTCGTGGTGGGAAACGAACCTGGTTCTATTTCACATATGAACATGACTGCTTACCCATTGAGCCACTGCATCTCCACAATTTTCATCTAGCAAGCTGTTTTAAACAAAAAAATTAGAATATGTACAAGAAACTGAAACAGTAAATGCATAAGCAATTCCAAATCTGCATAATCACTTGGTCAGAAATGTGACCTGAGGTCATCAGACCGCATAGCAAGTGTTTGTTTGCATGCATGCGTACTGCACACACTTAACGCATACGGACTTGCCCACGTGTATCACGCAAAGCTTTGTTTTCACTCCAGCAATTTACGTCATCTCCCAGATGTGACATGGCACCGACCAAGTAAATATGCATACTTTGTAACTTGAGTGAATGGGTCATATTGACAACTCAGTTGTGTTCCCCCTATAACAGCATTTCTTGATAGGTGGCCCGTGAGCCAAATCTGGCCCGCCAGACAATCCAATCTGGCTTGCGAACAATACTTGTAGCAGGGGAAAAAATCTGAAAGATATCGGTAAAATTCCCAAAATACTTGTTTATACTGGGTTTTTTGTAGGCAGATCTGCACGCTATAACATCACGTCTTATCAAGCAAAATGTTATCTTTAGTTCCATTATAAAATGGGCAGATTTGCGGCTTGTCAAAGGAAGGCTGATAAGAGAACCGATGACATTTGGTATACATCCTTATCGCCCGCTCCCAGCTTGTTTGTATTCAGGAAATGTTTTGACAGGTTTTGTTTGTCACGTGACTCTGGTTTTGTCATGCGATTGGCCTACGGCTCGAGCATGTTGTAAAATGGTGGCCCTTGGAAAAAAATAATTAAAAACCTTTGTCCTATAAGGAATTCAAATAAAATAAAAAATGCAAAATATTTTGTGAAAATCAAGAGAAACTCGATCCTTTACATGCAGGCTGCTCTATTTTCTTACATAAACCTGTTTTTGTGCCAAATTGTTGTTTGAAGGAGACTTGGCTGATTCTCATATTTCTTGAATTTTTGCCATACCTAAATCAACATAAAAAATTTCATTAACTGAAATTTAGGAAAGAAATGAAAATGTATAACTGTTTTCCCATTCACACACATGACAGATTTTACATGTATCTCTAAATCATCCAACTATAATTGGCCTTAAACCAAACATAAACATACTAATGATAATTTAACGACTGTTCTTCTCGGAATTTAACCAACCATCAAGCTCAATAAGTAGAGCATTCATTTATCAACCGGCAGGTCATGGGTTTGATTCCCCTCTGGGTCATACCAAAGACTTCACAAATAGGACCTGCTGCCCTCTGCTTGGTGCTCAGCATATGGGATCAGAGCAGGGTAATGATACAGGCTTGTTTGTGCGCTGCATGTGGCTGCAGAGCCGCAAAAGTTTCCTTTGTAAAAAAGCACTTTAGATATGCATTGTAGAAAATACACTATATAAGAACTACGTATTATCATTATTATTGTTGTTGTTGTTGTTATTGTTATTATAATTATTACTATTATTATTGCACACTTTTTTTAAGCAGAGAACAAATTTCCAGCTGTCTGTTCACCATTTAAAAGTATATGGATGTGTAGAAGCAACGTTTGCCAAATTCTTTCAAATTTCATACATATGATTAAAACATTCACCAAAATCTGAAAGAATGAACAATTTTACAGGGTTTTGAAATCTGCAGCATCATCTGTGATGTATTTCCGAACAACCTGGGTATTTTCTTTTGTAGATCCTTTGTAATTTAAATATCTGTCATTATTCTTTGAAGCAGTGCATCAAATGCTGACCAGAAATCTGTCTTTACTATGCTCCTAATCAAATTAATGGATGGATAGGCTTGTCATCATTTAAAAGCGACTTAAGATTTAGGAAACAAATTGAGAGAATTATTCTACATCACACATTGAGCTGTCTGTCCATTCTACATCACGCATTGAGCTGTCTGCCCATTCTACATCACACAATGAGCTGTCTGTCCATTCTACATCACACAATGAGCTGTCTGTCCATTCTACATCACACATTTAGCTGTCTGCCCATTCTACATCACACATTGAGCTGTCTGCCCATTCATACATCACACATTTAGCTGTCTGCCCATTCATACATCACACATTTAGCTGTCTGCCCATTCTACATTACACAATGAGCTGTCTGCCCATTCTACATCACACAATGAGCTGTCTGCCCATTCATACATCACACGTTTAGCTGTCTGCCCATTCATACATCAACATTTAGCTGTCTGCCCATTCATACATCACACATTTAGCTGTCTGCCCATTCATACATCACACATTTAGCTGTCTGCCCATTCATACATCACATGTTTAGCTGTCTGCCCATTCATACATCACACATTTAGCTGTCTGCCCATTCATACATCACATGTTTAGCTGTCTGCCCATTCATACATCACACATTTAGCTGTCTGCCCATTCATACATCACACATTTAGCTGTCTGCCCATTCATACATCACATGTTTAGCTGTTTGCCCATTCATACATCACGCATTGAGCTGTCTGCCCATTCATACATCACGCATTGAGCTGTCTGTCCATTCTACATCACACAATGAGCTGTCTGCCATTCTACATTACACAATGAGCTGTCTGTCCATTCTACATCACACATTTAGCTGTCTGCCCATTCATACATCACACATTTAGCTGTCTGCCCATTCATACATCACACATTTAGCTGTCTGCCCATTCATACATCACACATTTAGCAGTCTGCCCATTCATACATCACACATGTAGCTGTCTGCCCATTCATACATCACACATTTAGCTGTCTGCCCATTCATACATCACACAATGTTTAGCTGTCTGCCCATTCATACATCACACATTGAGCTGTCTGCCCATTCATACATCACACATTGAGCTGTCTGTCCATTCTACATCACACAATGAGCTGTCTGCCCATTCTACATCACACAATTAGCTGTCTGCCCATTCATACATCACACGTTTAGCTGTCTGCCCATTCATACATCACACATTTAGCTGTCTGCCCATTCATACATCACACATTTAGCTGTCTGCCCATTCTACATCACATTTTAGCTGTCTGCCCATTCATACATCACGCATTGAGCTGTCTGTCCATTCTACATCACACAATGAGCTGTCTGCCCATTCTACATCACACAATGAGCTGTCTGCCCATTCTACATCACACATTTAGCTGTCTGCCCATTCATACATCACACATTTAGCTGTCTGCCCATTCAACATCACACATTTAGCTGTCTGCCCATTCTACATCACACAATGAGCTGTCTGCCCATTCATACATCACACGTTTAGCTGTCTGCCCATTCATACATCAACATTTAGCTGTCTGCCCATTCTACATCACACATTTAGCTGTCTGCTCATTCTACATCACACATTTAGCTGTCTGCCTATTCATACATCACATGTTTAGCTGTCTGCTCATTCTACATCACACATTTAGCTGTCTGCCTATTCATACATCACACGTTTAGCTGTCTGCCCATTCATACATTTAGCTGTCTGCCCATTCATACATCACACGTTTAGCTGTCTGCCCATTCATACATTTAGCTGTCTGCCCATTCATACATCACACATTTAGCTGTCTGCCCATTCATACATCACACATTTAGCTGTCTGCCCATTCATACATCACACATTTAGCTGTCTGCCCATTCATACATCACACATTTAGCTGTCTGCCCATTCATACATCACACACATTTAGCTGTCTGCCCATTCATACATCACACAATTTAGCATTCACATTTGAGCTGTCTGCCCATTCATACATCACATGTTTAGCTGTCTGCCCATTCATACATCACATGTTTAGCTGTCTGCCCATTCATACATCACATGTTTAGCTGTCTGCCCATTCACATCACACATTTAGCTGTCTGCCCATTCATACATCACACATTTAGCTGTCTGCCCATTCATACATCACACATTTAGCTGTCTGCCCATTCATACATCACACATTTAGCTGTCTCCCCATTCATACATCACACATTTAGCTGTCTGCCCATTCTACATCACACATTTAGCTGTCTGCCCATTCTACATCACACATTTAGCTGTCTGCCCATTCATACATCACACATTTAGCTGTCTGCCCATTCATACATCACACATTTAGCTGTCTGCCCATTCATACATCACACATTTAGCTGTCTGCCATTCATACATCACACATTTAGCTGTCTGCCCATTCATACATCACACATTTAGCTGTCTGCCCATTCTACATCACACATTTAGCTGTCTGCTCATTCTACATCACACATTTAACTGTCTGCCCATTCATACATCACACATTTAGCTGTCTGCCCATTTCACATCACACATTTAGCTGTCTGCCCATTTCACATCACACATTTAGCTGTCTGCCCATTGATACATTACACGTTTAGCTGTCTGCCCATTCATACATCACATGTTTAGCTGTCTGCCCATTGATACATTACACGTTTAGCTGTCTGCCCATTCATACATCACATGTTTAGCTGTCTGCCCATTCTACATCACACATTTAGCTGTCTGCCCATTCATACATCACACATTTAGCTGTCTGCCCATTCATACATCACACATTTAGCTGTCTGCCCATTCTACATCACACATTTAGCTGTCTGCCCATTTCACATCACACATTTAGCTGTCTGCCCATTCATACATCACACATTTAGCTGTCTGCCCATTCTACATCACACATTTAGCTGTCTGCCCATTCTACATCACACATTTAGCTGTCTGCCCATTCTACATCACACATTTAGCTGTCTGCCCATTCATACATCACACATTTAGCTGTCTGCCCATTCATACATCACACATTTAGCTGTCTGCCCATTTCACATCACACATTTAGCTGTCTGCCCATTTCACATCACACATTTAGCTGTCTGCCCATCCATACATCACACATTTAGCTGTCTCCCCATTCTACATCACACATTTAGCTGTCTGCCCATTCATACATCACCCATTTTAATTTGATGTAGAATGGGCAGACAGTTAAATGTGTGATGTAGAATGGGCAGACAGCTAAATGTGTGATGTAGAAAGGGCAGACAGCTTAATGTGTGATGCAAAAGTGGGCAGACAGCTAAATGTGTGATGTAGAATGTGCAGACAGCTAAATGTGTGATGTAAAAAGGGCAGACAGCTTAATGTGTGATGCAAAAGTGGGCAGACAGCTAAATGTGTGATGTATGAATGGGCAGACAGCTAAATGTGATGATGAAATGTGTATAGGGCAGACAGCTAAATGTGTGATGTATGAATGGGCAGACAGCTAAATGTGTGATGTATGAATGGGGCAATGTGTGATGTTGAATGGGCAGCTAAATGTGTGATGTAGAATGGGCAGACAGCTAAATGTGTGATGTTGAATGGGCAGACAGCTAAATGTGTGAATGGGCAGACAGCTAAATGTGAATGAATGGGCAATGAATGGGCAGACAGCTAAATGTGTGATGTATGAATGGGCAGACAGCTAAATGTGTGATGTATGAATGGGCAGACAGCTAAATGTGTGATGTGAATGGGCAGACAGCTAAATGTGTGTGATGAATGGGCAGACAGCTAAATGTGTGATGTATGAATGGGCAGACAGCTAAATGTGTGATGTAAATGTGTGATGTATTGAATGGGCAGACAGCTAAATGGTGGGCAGACAGCTAAATGTGTGATGTATGAATGGGCAGACAGCTAAATGTGTGATGTATGAATGGGCAGACAGCTAAATGTGTGATGTATGAATGGGCAGACAGCTAAATGTGTGATGTATGAATGGGCAGACAGCTAAATGTGTGATGTAAATGAATGGGCAGACAGCTAAATGTGATGTGTATGAATGGCAGACAGCTAAATGTGATGGGCAGAATAGGCAGACAGCTAAATGTGTGATGTAAATGGGCAGACAGCTAAATGTGTGATGTATAGGCAGACAGCTAAATGTGTGATGTGATAAATGTGTGATGAATAGGCAGACAGCTAAATGTGTGATGTATGAATGGGCAGACAGCTAAATGTGTGATGATGAATGAGAATGGGCAGACAGCTAAATGTGTGATGTATGAATGGGCAGACAGCTAAATGTGTGATGTATGGGCAATGGGCAGACAGCTAAATGTGTGATGTAGAATGGGCAGACAGCTAAATGTGTGATGTATGAATAAATGTGCAGACAGCTAAATGTGTGATGTATGAATGGGCAGACAGCTAAATGATGTATGAATGGGCAGACAGCTAAATGTGTGATGTATGAATGGGCAGACAGCTAAATGTGTGATGTAAATGAATGGGCAGACAGCTAAATGTGAATGATGTATGAATGGGCAGACAGCTAAATGTGTGATGTATGAATGGGCAGACAGCTAAATGTGTGATGTGTGATGTATGAATGGGCAGACAGCTAAATGTGTGATGTATGAATGGCAGACAGCTAAATGTGTGATGTAGAATGGGCAGACAGCTAAATGTGTGATGTATGAATGGGCAGAATGGGCAGCTAAATGTGTGATGTAGAATGGGCAGACAGCTAAATGTGTGATGTATGAATGGGCAGACAGCTGAATGGGCAGACAGCTAAATGTGTGAAAATGGGCAGACAGCTAAATGTGTGATGTATGAATGGGCAGACAGCTAAATGTATGAATGGGCAGACAGCTAAATGTGTGATGTAAATGGGCAGACAGCTAAATGTGTGATGTATGAATGGGCAGACAGCTAAATGTGTGATGTGTGATGTATGAATGGGCAGACAGCTAAATGTGTGATGTATGAATAGGCAGACAGCTTGTGTGAAATGTGTGCAGACAGCTAAATGTGACAGCTGATGTATGAATGGGCAGACAGCTAAATGTAAGATGTATGAATAGGCAGACAGCTAAATGTGTGATGTATGAATAGGCAGACAGCTAAATGTGTGATGTATGAATGGGCAGACAGCTAAATGTGTGATGTATGAATAGGCAGACAGCTAAATGTGTGATGTATGAATAGGCAGACAGCTAAATGTGTGATGTATGAATAGGCAGACAGCTAAATGTAGAATGAGACAGCTAAATGTATGAATGGGCAGACAGCTAAATGTGTGATGTATGAATAGCAGACAGCTAAATGTGTGATAAATGTGTGAATAGGCATGAATGGGCAGACAGCTAAATGTGTGATGTATGAATGGGCAGACAGCTAAATGTGTGAATGTGATAAATGTAGAATGGGCAGACAGCTCATTGTGTGATGTAAATGGGCAGACAGCTAAATGTGTGATGTATGAATGGGCAGACAGCTAAATGTGTGATGTGATGAAATGGGCAGACAGCTAAATGTGATGATGTATGAATGTATGTAGAATGCAGACAGCTAAATGAAGCTAAATGTGTGATGTTTGAATGGGCAGACAGCTGTTGATGTAGAATGGGCAGACAGCTAAATGTGTGATGTATGAATAGGCAGACAGCTAAATGTGTGATGTTTGAATGGGCAGACAGCTAAATGTGTGATGTATGAATGGGCAGACAAAAATGTGTGATGTATGAATGTAAATGTGAATGAATAGGCAGACAGCTAAATGTGTGATGTAATGGGCAGACAGCTAAATGAAATGGGCAGACAGCTAAATGTGATGTATGAATGGGCAGACAGCTAAATGTGTGATGTATGAATAAATGGCAGACAGCTAAACATGTGTGATGTGAATGGGCAGACAGCTAAATGTGTGATGACAGCTGAATGTAGGCAGACAGCTAAATGTGTGATGTAGAATGGGCAGACAGCTAAATGTGTGATGTATGAATAGGCAGACAGCTCATTGTGTGATGTAGAATGGGCAGACAACTAAATGTGTGATGTATGAATGGGCAGACAGCTAAATGTAAGATGTATGAATAGGCAGACAGCTCAATGTGTGATGTATGAATGGGCAGACAGCTAAATGTGTGATGTATGAATGGGCAGACAGCTAAATGTGTGATGTATGAATGGGCAGACAGCTAACAGCTAAATGTGTGATGTATGAATGGGCAGATGTATGAATAGGCAGACAGCTCAATGTGTGATGTATGAATGGGCAGACAGCTAAATGTGTGATGTATGAATGGGCAGACAGCTAAATGTGTGATGTATGAATAGGCAGACAGCTAAATGTGTGATGTATGAATAGGCAGACAGCTAAATGTGTGATGTATGAATAGGCAGACAGCTAAATGTGTGATGTATGAATGGCAGACAGCTAAATGTGTGATGTATGAATGAGACAGCTAAATGGAAGACAGCTAAATGTGTGATGTATGAATAGGCAGACATGAATAGAATGCAGACAGCTAAATGTGAATGATGTAAATGTGTGATGTATGAAGGCAGACAGCTAAATGTGTGATGTAGAATGGGCAGACAGCTAAATGTGTGATGTAAATGGGCAGACAGCTAAATGTGTGATGTATGAATGGGCAGACAGCTAAATGTGTGATGTAAGAATGGGCAGACAGCTAAATGTGTGATGTATGAATGGGCAGACAGCTAAATGTGTGATGACAGCTAAAATGAATGCAACAGCTACTGACAGCTAAATGTGCTGGAATGCAGACAGCTCATTGTGTGATGTAGAATGGGCAGACAGCTAAATGTGTGATGTATGAATGGGCAGACAGCTAAATGTGTGATGTATGAATGGGCAGACAGCTAAATGTGTGATGTATGAATGGGCAGACAGCTAAATGTGTGATGTTTGAATGGGCAGACAGCTAAATGTGTGATGTATGAATGGGCAGACAGCTAAATGTGTGATGTATGAATAGGCAGACAGCTAAATGTGTGATGTATGAATGGGCAGACAGCTAAATGTGTGATGTATGAATGGGCAGACAGCTAAATGTGTGATGTATGAATGGGCAGACAGCTAAATGTGTGATGTACAGCTAAATGTAGAATGAATGGGCAGACAGCTAAATGTGTGATGTTTGAATGGGCAGACAGCTAAATGTGTGATGTTGAATGGGCAGACAGCTAAATGTGTGATGTATGAATGGGCAGACAGCTAAATGTGTGAATGGGCAGACAGCTAAATGTGTGATGTATGAATAGGCAGACAGCTAAATGTGTGATGTATGAATAGGCAGACAGCTAAATGTGTGATGTATGAATGGGCAGACAGCTAAATGTGTGATGTATGAATGGGCAGACAGCTAAATGTGTGATGTATGAATGGGCAGACAGCTAAATGTGTGATAAATGTGTGATGAAATGGCAGACAGCTAAATGTGTGATGTATGAATAGGCAGACAGCTAAATGTGTGATGTATGAATGAATGGGCAGACAGCTAAATGTGTGATGTATGAATGGGCAGACAGCTAAATGTGTGATGTAGAATGGGCAGACAGCTAAATGTGTGATGTATGAATGGGCAGACAGCTAAATGTGTGATGTATGAATGGGCAGACAGCTAAATGTGTGATGTATGAATGGGCAGACAGCTAAATGTGTGATGTATGAATGGGCAGACAGCTAAATGTGTGATGTAAATGGGCAGACAGCTAAATGTGTGATGTATAGAACAGCTAGAATGGGCAGACAGCTAAATGTGTGATGTATGAATGGGCAGACAGCTAAATGTGTGATGTATGAATGGGCAGACAGCTAAATGTGTGAATGGGCAGACAGCTAAATGTGTGATGTATGAATGGGCAGACAGCTAAATGTGTGATGTATGAATGGGCAGACAGCTAAATGTGGGTATGAATGACAGACAGCTAAATGTGATGAATGGGCAGACAGCTCATTGTGTGATGAAATGGGCAGACAGCTAAATGTGATGTATGAATGGGCAGACAGCTAAATGTGTGATGTATGAATGGGCAGACAGCTAAATGTGTGATGTATGAATGGGCAGACAGCTAAATGTGTGATGTATGAATGGGCAGACAGCTAAATGTGTGATGTGATGATGAATGGGCAGACAGCTAAATGTGTGATGTATGAATGGGCAGACAGCTCAATGTGCTCATGATGTAGAATGGGCAGACAGCTAAATGTGATGTAGAATGGGCAGACAGCTCAATGGGCAGACAGCTAAATGTGTGATGTAGAATGGGCAGACAGCTAAATGTGTGATGTTGAATGGGCAGACAGCTAAATGTGATGTATGAATAGGCAGACAGCTGTGATGAATGGGCAGACAGCTAAATGTTGATGATGTATGAATGGGCAGACAGCTAAATGTGTGATGTATGAATGGGCAGACAGCTAAATGTGTGATGTTGAATGGGCAGACAGCTAAATGTGTGATGTAGAATGGGCAGACAGCTAAATGTGTGATGTATGAATGGGCAGACAGCTAAATGTGTGATGTATGATGGGCAGACAGCTAAATGTGTGATGTATGAATGGGCAGACAGCTAAATGTGTATGAATGGACAGACAGCTCAATGTGTGATGTAGAATGGGCAGACAGCTCAATAAAATGTGTGATGTATGAATGGGCAGACAGCTAAATGTGTGATGTAGAATGGGCAGACAGCTAAATGTGTGATGTATGAAATGGGCAGACAGCTCATTGTGTGATGTAAATGGGCAGACAGCTAAATGTGTGATGTGAATGGGCAGACAGCTAAATGTGTGTGATGTATGAATGATGTTTGAATGGGCAGACAGCTAAATGTGTGATGTAGAATGGGCAGACAGCTAAATGTGTGATGTAGAATGGGCAGACAGCTAAATGTGTGATGTATGAATGGGCAGACAGCTAAATGTGTGATGTAGAATGGGCAGACAGCTAAATGTGTGATGCAGAATGGGCAGACAGCTCATTGTGTGATGTATGAATGGGCAGACAGCTAAATGTGTGATGTATGAATGGGCAGACAGCTAAATGTGTGATGTATGAATGGGCAGACAGCTAAATGTGTGATGTACGAATGGGCAGACAGCTAAATGTATGAATGGGCAGACAGCTAAATGTGTGATGTATGAATGGGCAGACAGCTCAATGTGTGATGTATGAATGGGCAGACAGCTAAATGTGTGATGTAGAATGGGCAGACAGCTAAATGTGTGATGTATGAATGGGCAGACAGCTAAATGTGTGATGTAGAATGGGCAGACAGCTAAATGTGTGATGTATGAATGGGCAGACAGCTAAATGTGTGATGTAGAATGGGCAGACAGCTAAATGTGTGATGTATGAATAGGCAGACAGCTAAATGTAAGATGTGTGAATGGGCAGACAGCTAAATGTGTGATGTAGAATGGGCAGACAGCTCAATGTGTGATGTATGAATGGGCAGACAGCTCAATGTGTGATGTAGAATGGGCAGACAGCTCAATGTGTGATGTATGAATGGGCAGACAGCTAAATGTGTGATGTTTGAATGGGCAGACAGCTCATTGTGTGATGTAGAATGGGCAGACAGCTCATTGTGTGATGTATGAATGGGCAGACAGCTCAATGTGTGATGTAGAATGGGCAGACAGCTAAATGTGTGATGTAGAATGGGCAGACAGCTAAATGTGTGATGTATGAATGGGCAGACAGCTAAATGTGTGATGTATGAATGGGCAGACAGCTAAATGTGTGATGCAGAATGGGCAGACAGCTCATTGTGTGATGTAGAATGGGCAGACAGCTAAATGTGAATGTATGGAATGGGCAGACAGCTCAAATTTATTAATTCAATTAACGTCTCTGAGTTACAAAATAAGCCACACCCACCAAAGCAATCGGTAACTAAGTGGGGGCTAACAAACCTCAAATCCGCAATCCTGTAACGACCAATGCATTGACATTTAGATGTTCGCAAGGCCTGCCGCAAGCTTTGATTCATTTATGGCACTTGTCCGGATCTTTAGAGCTTTTAGCAAATGAGATAAACGAAATTCAGTTTGCTAAACTGTTCTGGGTAACAGCAATCAGATTAACAAAATAAGCGCAACTTTTGTTTACCATTTTGTCATCACTCAGTCTGTGTGTACAGAAATTTGTTTTGTACAGTAAATTACATTGACTACATAAGCACGCCGCTAGCTAGCTGTACTGTACCAGTGCTGCATATGATGTTTGCCTCACTTAGTTATGCAAATTTTGTTGCTAGGCAAATTTATGCAGTGATTGGTTGAAAAAGCTGTTAATCATCAAACCAAGAGAGCTTGTGTTATCAATACAAAAATGTTGAGTGGGCACTTATTAAAGCAGGGGCGCTTAATACATTGAATTCAGTTTTATGTCCAAGTTGTTTTATTATCCCCTGCCACATATTTGCTTTGGTGATATATACTAATTTTGACAGAAATGCCAGTCTTTAGCATTGAAGTGGGTGCATGAACAGTGGCGTAACTAGGGAGGGGGCAGTTGCCCTAAAAAGGGAATGGATTTGGCTTTATAAGGGAGCCCGTAAAAAAAAATCATTATACCAATATACCATAGGGACCCACTTGCCCCTGACCCGTAGGGCCTTAGCTACATCACTGTGCATGAACAGAAAAAAACTTGTATGTATATATTCCCAATCAGAGTCTGAGGAACACAATTTTGGGGTTTTATGAAGATTTCTGGGTAGCCTTGCTTATTAGTATGTCAGTTAATGGCATATGCCTAGTCATAGGTGTAGGAACCAGGAAGGGGGAGGGGGTTGACCACATTTTTGAAAAATGACAAAATGCCCCTTTGGGAGGGGGGTGGCCACATTTTTGAAGAAAAAAATGCCCCTCAATTACTGACCCAATAGTAGGAAACTGGCGACTTATGTCAGTCCCATGTACAGGATAATTGTGTCGCCATTGAAAAAGTGCCCCTTTACAAAAATAAAGTGTCCCTTTCACTTTACTTTGTTGTTTTGGGCCCACTTATTCTATCTACAGAGTGGGATGGGGGACATATGACTTGAAATGTTCCCCCTAAGAGGTTGTGCCCCCCCCTCTCCCCCTCTTTTCAAAATCTTCCTACACCCTTGTGCAGCCTAGTTATGAAACCTTGTAAAAAAAGTTGGGACTACATGGTTGATGAGGGGTCCCAAGATACTTATTTTAGCACCCATGTATACGTGGTTAAAAATAGCTTTGACCAAGTTACCATTTGAAGAGGGTCTGTGCCTCGTGTACATTGGTACATACTTGGGGCTCATACCAGCAATGGCAAAGGCTGGCCATTCCTCATCCCCCGCCCCAAGAAATATACACACACCATGATTGACCCCCCCCCTCCCAAACAAAAAATGATCCCTTAATAGTCTCTCTTGATTTGGCTTTAGGTGGGGAAAGAATGAATCCCAAATATATGTTGTATCAGACTGGATATATTGTGATTTGCTCCTGCGACTTATTGGTATTAATTAATGACACTTGTTGGCAGTACCACCAACAAGGGCCCTAGGTGTGTTTTACCCCAAGGGCCCTAGGTGTGTTTCACCCCAAGGGCCATAGGGGCCCGTAAACATTAAGTAAAAAGGAGTCGACCATACGACAGTCTCAGCTCTGGCTTATCACAGGGTCCCCATGTTTTCAAGATACCCCAGGCTAGCATTGGCTCTTTTCAGCCCTACTTGTTTGCATGTCAAAATTGAAATAATGCTAGATGGATTTAAATGGAAATGGGATCATTGGTTGAATATTTGAAAGGCAGCTTATCTCTGGTCTCCTAAAGTTAGCACATTGTAGCATAATGGGCATAGGAGGGGGGGGGAGAAGAAGGGGAAGGGCGGGGGCAAGGACCCCCAAAATTACTTGGTCATGAGAAGGAATAATTGCACTGGTAAATTTAGGTTCCATCAAACATTGCTGCTAATTGGAAATCTTTCATTTTTGGACAATCTGTTTCAATTTTTTCGTCATTTTCGAGAAGTTTTTTTCATTTGGGAGGAGGGAGGGGAGGGATTTTTTTCAATTTGTTCTTCAATTTTGCTGAATGTTACCACATTTTCTGCCCCTGCCCTCCACTTTCTTCACCTCTGCATTGTAGCATCCAAAAAACCAATGTTACTCTTTAAACTAGTTTGGCTGGAACTCAATGAAATCAATTATACTCGTATCAGAATGTGAATATTAGCTTATGTATAGTAGCTATGGAATATACGCTGTAAACACAAGAAAATTGAGTTATATGTTCACCAGCTAAACGAGAAAACACCTTATACAATTATACTATTTTCAGTTCTACATGCCATTTATTGCACTGTCTTAGATTATCTGTACAAAAACAGGGAAATTAATTATAACAAACAAGGAAATACACATGACTTGTGAATACCGGTAAGACTCACGGACAAAATGATATTTTAGAGGTTAGTCAACTCATCACCAGTTGACCTCAACAAGAAGTGCTACTCAAGAGGTCAAACCTCATCACCACTTGACCTCAACAAGAAGTGCTATTCAAGAGGTCAAACAAATTCCACTCTGAAAGAGCTTCATTGGGCAAAGGCCCTAACAGGGGAGACTCACTTCAATATAGAGCCTATAATATGTTGAAAAATATAATCTTGTTTCTTACACCAGATCAACAATTTCTTTGTTTGTTAATTGATTGAAATACTTCCAGAAACAGGCAAAAAAAAAGCCATTTTTTTTTTAGCAGAAGCACCACTGCATATCTTCTACCTACAGTCTTGGCAATTTTTTCTCATGTAATATTATCTTAAATGTATATGGCAACCACATTTTATTGTTTATTTCAAAGAAATTTCAAATTTTGAAAAAAGCACAATTTTGGAGCTATGATTATTCAAAGGTAAGAGGGATTTTTATATCATTTGCAAATTATTTAATATAAGGACAAAAACCTCAAGGCTGCTTGTAATTCTAAAAATTGTTGTTGTAAAACCGATAGTAAAACAAAAGAGATCGGTCTACAAATTTCCCGAATAACTCCTAAAAGTTGATTTAAAAAGATGTAAAATGGCCAAGTTTGATACTTGTATTCATTGCATTTTATATAATAACCAATATAGGAAACTCTTGACTCCATTGCATTGTTAAAACAGTGCCCTCATTAATAATATTTAATTAGCATTTTTTTTTAATTCATGGTAACACAAAGGCAATCATAAATCAATAAAAGACAAAAAGTCCTTCTGTTAAAGTTGAAATTTTGTTAAAAATGTTGAAACATGTTTTTTTAAGAAGATGGGTGGACAGAGCTGTAGAATCAACCTAAATGCATACCAAGGGCAGCTTATACACATGCTGGAGGAGAGGGGGGAGGGGTAGTGGGTAGTATGAGTTACCATTTTTGAGTGTAAGTGGGTGGGGAGGAATGTAGCATCTTAGGTTAACCAGGAGCTACCATTATGTAACTCCCTGGTTTACCAGCATTTCCCTGGTTTAACTTGATGATGAGTTGGCTAGTGTCCTTAAAATGACATTGTTTATACAACAGGATCAATTTGCATTATTATAGACCATATTCAATGGGAGAAATCTACAATAAGGAAACTTTGCCACAAATCATCGAGGTTTAAAAATTGAATCAAAACTAACTGCTCACTCTGAACGTACAAAGCAGTTTCAAAAATTCCATTTCAACTTCAATCCGTCTTTTAGTATCAGAAACAATATTTACATTCATATTAGAGAGAAGAAAAAGAAAGAATGAAATCATTTCATTTGTTAATGGTTTAATGATGAATAATGAATCAAAAATATTTGCATTAAATAAATAAGCAACTCTTTCACGATTAACATACATTTTTGTTTGCAATTACCTTTGAAGCGTATACGACCCAGGCTGTAACAGAGAAATGAGGAAACAAGATTAGACATTAAATAAAACCTTCATTTCATTCTTGTTTCTTCTCTTATAAACTTCTTGCCTTCCAAACTATAACTAACGATGATTTAAACCTATTGTTACTTAATTAAGATTGCATATAAACACCTCCTGGCAGTGTAGGAAGGAGGAGCAGGGGAGAAGCTGCCCCTCTGAGGGGATTGATTTCACCTGCCAGGGTACATGCTTTTCAGCCCAGTTAGGAGGTAAAATCAGGAAAATATTAAGATAAATTTCCCCAAAATTCAGAAAGTTACTGAAATTTAAAGAAGTTACCGAAATGAAGGAAACTTACTGAAAATGAAGGAAATATCCTGCAAATAAAAGGAATTTCACAATAAGTGAAGATTTCCCGAAAATTCGAGATTTTCACAAAATTGAAGAGATTTCCCGATTGGCAGCAACGATTAATGAAATTTTAATTTACCAGTGCAATTTTTCTGCTAACCAGGCAAATGTGGGGTTTCTTGTCCCCTTGAGAGATCACCCTTGCCTCCCATCCTACTTCTCTACCCCTGCAGTTGAAAATATCCATCGACAGAATAAAGTTCTCCAAAGGAAGTTACATTCCAAAAAAAAAGATAATTTTATATATAATTATTCCAATTTATTTATTCTGTGTTAAAATTAATATTAACATTAATCTAACATCTATTTTTGTTTTGAGGTTAGAAAGGACTTAAGTAAAAAGCTCCTCTTTCGTAATGAAATCATTGTATCATGGCATAGAGCCACCCTAATCCCCTAATTCTAAATTAAATTATTTTGGCAATACTAGCTTTTCCTCTTAAGTACACTTATGATGATCTTTTCTCCTAATCACTCATACTTCCCTTTGATTTCAAATTTAATTTGTATTTCCAAGAGCAGAAATCTCATTTAAGTATCTCTTACCATTCACATCTACAATGAAGAGCTTGTCATTTCACTCATATCCCTCAGTGTACAGCAGAGATGATCATGAACAATATTTAAGAATACAAAATATAGATACCTACTGTACCTATCAGAACCTACCTATCAGAACCTACCTATAGATACCTACCCATAGATACCTACCCATAGATACCTACCTATCAGGACCTACCTATAGATACCTACCTATAGATACCTACCAATCAGTACCTACCTATAGATACCTACCTATAGCTACCTATAGATACCTACCTATCAGGACCTACCTATAGATACCTACCTATAGATACCTACCAATCAGTACCTACCCATAGATACCTACCTATAGATACCTACCCATAGATACCTACCTATTGGTACCTACCTATAGATACCTACCTATAGATACCTACCTATAGATACCTACCTACCGATAAATACCTACCTATTGGTACCTACCTATCAGTACCTACCTATAGATATCTACCTATAGATACCTACCTATCGGTACCTACCTATAGATACCTACCTATAGATACCTACCTATAGATACCTACCTATCGGTACCTACCTATAGATACCTACCTATAGATACCTACCTAAAGATACCTACCTATCGGTACCTCAATATACATGAAATATAATCAAATACAAGTCATTGTCTCATACTTAATTGATGTTGATATTAATTGTGAATGTTTTCTTAAATTTAAACAAAATAATACCTGATTCTGCATGAAATTAAGTCTTATAATCCCCATAAATTATTCTAAAATGCAAATTATATCATATCATTTCAAAGTTTAAGGCCCATCATGACATTAGTCTGTCACAGGTTAACTCGCTGACTGCAATGTCAGTACTTATTTATGGTTTCATCTAAGTAGACTTAAAGCAATTTGAAAGGTGCTTTGATCAATAATAGGTGCTACAGCGCTTACTTCTACAGTACTAACTATAATCAGTGGCACTTTACAATCAAAATAAAAAGCAAAAATTCAAGCAGAATAAACAAGGACACAATGCATTGGCAGGATTCATATTGTTATGAGTGCTACTTTGACTAATGCATTTTCACTTTGAACTTCCTCTAAACACAAAACCTTGTACAGTAATACATAGCTACAAAATCTTGTGCAGTGACATGTAGCCGTTTACTTTTCTTCTTGAAAATGAGTTAATATAAAGTCACCTTACAAACTTTTCATGAAAACAGTGGCCCTACTCTCTGTAAAAAAATTACCACATGACCTATGACCTTCAATTCAAAAACCACCACATGAAGCTAAATGAAAGGTGCTAAACTCAAAATTACTTCAAGAATGACGAAAAACATACCACAGAATGCCACCAATGAATCATAATAACAACTAATATATTACTATTATATTATAATAGTAATATATTATATAGTAATATATAAAATTATAGTAATAATGATATTAATATAATATTACTATTACTAAAACATGTTATAATATTATATTATTATATTCATGGCAATTTATAGAAACAACTGATAAAATCATTATTAAGTGTTTCTAAAAGTTCTGACAGTTGTTTTACTATCTGATGTTTATGTCAATACATTCAGACCACCTATTCAATAAAACAGTTGTATCTGGATCAAGATAAATTCATTTTTGAACTATAACATTTCATTATCTTGATCACTCCTGCACTGAAATTTCAAATCTAAATTGCTGTGTCACTGCAGATTCAACATTATGATTAGGTTTCCCTCCTGGATTGAATGAAGCAAGGCAGATATTTGAAGCAAAATCTACTTATCACTTTACCTTTAAAAAGTTCAGGAAATTATGTCAATCATCAGGGGCGTAGCTCAGAAATTTTATTTGGGAGGGGGGACGGAGAATGAAGCTATGCGATTTTAGGCATTTTATAGCTGATATTTTATCTAAAATCAACACAGATTTACACAGCAATATCACCCCTAAACAGCATGGAAACTTGAATATTTAAGCCCCTATAAGTTTTCATTTTTCATGGGGACTTTTTGCTCTAAAACTGAAACATTGGCATTCATTTAGGTACCATTTGTTATGAAGTACAGAAGAAGAAAAAATGCAAAATACATTCTTTAAATGTTGTCCTTAACAGGACAAACATTTAACACATAACTTCACAGTTAAAATACTGTTGAATTTTTCTTACATGGTTTCAGACTGGCCCTGGTGGTAAATTTGGCAATCATAACCAATAAAAAAGGTCATATTTTTCATTGAAGTTAGACATTTTAGGTCTTTGAGCCAGAAAAGGCATATGACATTAGTCTAGAGAGTCATGTACCCTTCATAAAGATACTTACTAAGTTGAGGAATATTATCATACATTCAAAATGAAAATATTTAGTCACTTTTTCAGTTTATTACTACTAAATTTATTTATTATCTTTTGGTTCAATTACATTTATAAAAAAGCTAGTCAAATTAGGTCAAAAATATAACTGATGACTTATATTTTGTTCTACTCCCAAGGTTGATCTGTTTCTTCCTACAAAATAATTGGAAGAAATATCATCCTCCCCTCCCCCCGTCCCATAGACATGGGGTACATAAATCAAATGTATATGTTAAATATTAGACCATTTTGTGGAGTTTGAAATCTCGTTTTCTTTATTCTGTTGAAGACAATTTACACAAACAGTCCTTTGTAAGTACAGGACATAAATACTGTAGTCTCGGAAAAGCTCTCTCTTATCTAGAAATACCATGTAAACCATGCACTTAGGCCACATGTAAAGTTTCCCCAACATTGTGCAACCTTAGCATATAAAAGGCATGTAGTACAGTGTGTTACTTTAATAGCAACAAAACCCTGGTACAGTGAAACAAGATATTTCCTTCAAATAATGGATCACACAATTTGAATTGCGTTTTTAATTCTAATTACATACACAATCAGTGGCAAAGCAATTTATTTGCATATATATTTACATAGTCACTATTACATTCATGCAATATTTTATTATATTCTTACTTGAAGAGTTATTGATCATAATTAATCATTGCATAATTTTAATACCTGGAATAATCAAGGTTAATAAGGAATTATTTCAGGTTTTTCTTCCTTTTTTAAAAATACAGTGAGGGATCACTCTCCTTTGTTATCTGATAATGAAGTTGAAGCAATTGGTTTCTTATTCTTTTACACCAGGCCAGAAGCCTCAAAACAGTGGGGGGAAGGACTTCAAGATGGGGCACTTGGGCAGATTATCCATACACTCTTGTTATGTATACATTTGTATGCCCCACACTGGCTACAGGTCTGTTATACACCATACATGTAGATCAACAAAGATACACCATACATACATGTAGCTCAACAAAGATTCGTTGGAGCCAAAACCATGAAGGACAAATACAATAACTGGATAAGAAGACAATCCTATCAAAAATAAGGAGAAGTAAGAGTCTTGAAAAATTGAACGAGAAATAATACTCAACCCTTACTCTACTACGTGGCAAAATTATCGCCGTTTTGGGTGCCCCATCTTTGACTCCGCCTCCCAAGCACATTTAAAACAAAGTGCTAGTAGTGTAAGGGTTAATTAAACATTCTTACCAAAAGAGCAAAAACTCCTCGCCCCCTAAAAGAGATATTGATTAATGTGATATTATATTACTAAACAAAGTTATGATGATCAAGTTACTCTCTCACAGATCAATGGGTACTAAAATAGAGTTTGATGCTTTAAAATATGAAAGAAAAACTCACACTCAAAATAAGAAGGGAAAATCACAGTCTGAGGTTTCAACAAAGAGAGAATGGAGAGGGGTAAAGAGCAGGAATGCTGACCCCATCTTCTCCTACCCTAGACCTAGAGTAACCCTTAAAAAATGACCTTTGATAAATAGACACGTGGAATCGAGTCCACAAACAAGTGGTTATTTGATGAGAAGGATCTTATAGAACAATTTTGAAGGAGACAAAGAGTATTTGAAATTTTCTCATCAATAGGAAATGCTCAAAAAATAATTAGCATAGTATAGTATAGCATAGCATAGCAAGGTTTAACGTCTCAAAAGCATCCAGTGCTGGACAATATATCAAGACGGCCACGGCCTTTGATAACTAGTTGTGAACTCACTGGTTGCAGACCCATCAGGATACGAACCCAGGACCTGCGGGTGAGAGGACAAAGCACTAACCACTACACAACAGAGGTCTAAACTCAGTGGTTGCAGACCCACCGGGATACGAACACGGGACGTGTGGGTGAGAGGACAAAGCACTAACCACTACACAACGGAGGTCTGAACTCACTGGTTGCAGACCCACCAGGATACGAACACGGGACGTGCGGGTGAGAGGACAAAGCACTAACCACTACAACACAGAGGTCTAAAATAAATATTTCAATAAAATCCTCAAAAAAAAACCATCTGCCAGAAGTAATTTCTCTTCTTATATATCCTCTTCTACTTGAATATCTTTGTTCTAGCCCTGATAACAAGTTCCTGTTATTGTCTGAATAGCTCCAGTCTTTGTATAACCAACAAAGTAGTAATTACTCGATTACTATTCATACTAGTTTTTAGTGATAGAAAATTAATTTCTAACATGAATTCAAAATGTGCCAGCAATCACAGAGATATGTTGTGCATTATCAAACAATGGCTGGACCCAACCCATCAGCAATCCTTAGTCATTGTTAACTGTTTCTACTACTTAATACAGTCTTATAAATCTAGACACCAATGACATAAAGAACATGAGTAAAGTATTCATAAGAAATAATTTGAACAGTTGCATCAAATATTTTCAGTACCATCATATGCATGAAAAGTGTGTTTGAATATTCATGAGGTTCATGAAACATATGCCCTCACTTTTCAGCCACCAGATCCTTTAAGCATCTTGCTATCTAGTATGTTTAAATGAGTAATTTAAACGAAGACCTGGTATTTCTTTTAAAAAAGTTGTAAAATTTTACATTTAATTTAAGTAATAACTATCTTAGTTTGTTTGTTTGTTTGTTTGATGAGGGCTTAACGGCACCACGGCAGCAAGGGTCAAATTGTGTCTGAGATGTTAGATCATTCCAGAGGTAGGAAGGAAAGAAAACAGGGGGAGATTAGTAGAAACACAAGAACTAAGTGCCAGAAGGCTGGGATCGAGAGAAAGGTGCATGGGTGAAGAAAAAAAAAGGTAGAGAGAGGGGGTGGAGGAGAGGAGGTCTAAATAAAGGACTAAATATGGTTGTAACTATTTAAATGTTTTTTGTCATAAACTTTACTGGTATAAATAGGGTATATAGTGACAGGTGCATGCAGAATACAACTTTAAAAGTTTAAGACTATTAATGATGTAATATATACATAAATGCCCCAATAAATCATTGTTTTTAAGAGATATGTTTTCTCTTTTGTTACGTCTGAGCATGCAAACTGTAGTGTAGGGGATATGGGCTGCCCACAGACAGGTAATCAGGTAGTTTGGTTGGGTTTGTTGATGTTTAACAGCACCGCCACAGTCAGAGTAAAATGTGCCAAGAGGGTGTTGAAAAATTAAGGTGTAAGAGTTAGGGCAGAGAGGAGATGGAGGATTGAGAGGGAGAAAAGAGGGAAAATAGGGTGAATTTGGAAGAAAAATTAGGTGAAAAGAGAGAGGTGTGTAAGGTTAGGTGTAGAAGGGAAAAGAAAGGAAGATTAGATATAGTGGAATAGGCTTTTGTAACAGAGGAAGTTGATAATGTTGGAGGAAGGATTGTTTTTGAATAAATCCGAGATTAAGGTGGGTGAGGAGAGAAGAGATCGGAGTTCAGGTAGTTTGAACATAAGGGGCCCACGTTGTATGCACATAGGAGCTGTCTTTGCAAGTAGGGGCTCACGCAAAAGATAAACCTAAGTGATTAGTTCAGAATTGAGCTGCGATGAACTGTTTAGGAACAAGTATTGACTAGTCACTGCTTGTCAATTCAATCATCAAATAACCAAACTAGAGGAGAGTTATTTATAGAGTATTTTAGGATATTTGTTTTTAAAGATAATGGATAAGAAATGTAATGTGGAGGGGCGTTAGAGGCAATTTCACCCATTGTAGCAAGCAAAGGTGATTAACACTTGTTAAATATGCAGTTGGCATTTGGGGTGAGGAATCATCAACGCGGGGAAGGCATTTTTCCATTGCCTTTCTTCTGGCTATGCTACTGCTAAATTTACATTAAATTGATAAAGATTTTATCAGCCACTTCTCCATAATTGTATTGAAAAGTAGGAAAGACAAATGAAAAACACACTCACACACATCACTACATAGCAATTTGAAGATGACGGGAGAGTACAGAATGTTTTGAATGTGAGACAAGAAGCCGTATAAAACGTTTGAAACACTTTTCCACCAGCAGGATGAAAGCTAACACGCATTTCTCTCTCACCAAAATGAAGAAATGACAATAAAAGAAATACACATTTTTGGCTGGTGAAATTAAAATAAAAGACAAATCTAAAAAAATGAAAGGTGACCTTAAAATAATATTGTTGTTTCTAAACATACAAACACACAGAATATTGACAAGTCCTCTGCACAATAATGGCATGAATACTATACAAGAAAGTTTAGGAAAATTCTTTCCGGAATCTCAAACCAACTTCTCTTCCTTTCCCCCTTTTCAAAATAATGTTTCTCTCTAAACACCAATCATCCAAGGTTACACCATTTGCAACATCCTCATAAATAAAATATTTACAAAATTGTTCCTCCAGATATATATACTGTATATATATATATCTCTCTTTAAGTTTACAATCTCCATGCTTGGCAAATAATCCTTGGTTGCACCGTATACCCGCAAGAAATTCATTGAGACAGATTTGTTCTTCACCTGTCCCCTACATACTGCTATCACTGACAGCCGTCATCATAACTGGAAAGTAATGCCGCTTCCACAGGTTCAAGACAAGATGGACATGTGAAAGACCTCATGAGCCAGTCGTCGATGCATTTTGTGTGGTATATGTGCATACATGGCAAGAATCGTACTGGATCGCCAATCTGGAAATCTAGCATACAAATTACACATCTGTGGAGAAAAGAAAAAAATGAGTTAGTTACAATAGAAATTAATACAATACAATTTATTTCAGCGCTCTAGGCCATCTGGCCTTTGTCACAAACATAAACGATAAATTAAATGGTACATGATTGAGGTTTTACAACAAACAATAATCAAAGAGAAACAAACAAACGTCTTGCTTCCATTGCGTGTAAAATAAAGTATGATAACTGTAAAAATAGGTATTTAGAACTAGCTGATAATAAAGTATTACATTTTGATCTAGTTGTGGGTTGAAAGAAATATTTTGGGATAAATTTACAGCGGATTTCAGAAAGAAATGGACAAATTATGAGAAAATGATCTCCAACTTCTTTTAAACTGCAACCCTGACAAAACCTCTGTTCGTTCATAAGTCATATTACAATAACGGCCTTCGTTGACTTCAATTTCAAGGCAAGCACATCCAACTTTGGAGACCAACTTTTTAAGTTTAAAAACATTGACTTGGTTGTCGAGACCAACCTGTTTTAAGTTTAAAAACATTATTGAATAATAGGTATGGCTCTGCATAACTTTCTGTTTTAAATTGTACATAACAGCGCAAAGAACTTCTAGATTTAATATCACTCAACCAGTTCTGTCTATCTATATCAAAAACTCGCTGCTTAATTTTTTTATAAAAATGTGTAGTAATCTCTTCTCCCTGCCCTTTCCAAACATTACCAAACCCAGTTTCATACAAAATATTTTTAACACACAGTCCCCATGATAGCACACCTTTGTTTTCCAAGACTCTTTGTTCTACATAACAATGAGTCTGATACTTGTCTTTATTAAGAGTGAGAAGTCTTAACCAATAAGTTATTTGCTTTAGTATTGTTGACTTTGCTTTGAAAGGAAAACAACCCAGCTGTCCTAGAGCTACATTATATATGGCATTTGGTGGTAAGCCTAAAACATATTCATGAAACGAATTGCAAACTCTTATTGTACTTTCATGGGGAAGGGGGTGATACCCCATAACTCAGAACCGTTTGTTAAAATAGGCATTGTCTTATTATTAAAAGTTTGGAGGATGTTACTTCCAGGTAAATCAATAGTTATAGACAAAATTTTCTTAAAATTGAACAAAGCAACCTTAGACTTTAAACTCTTTAGAACTTGGGATTTTGACCATACTCCTTTTGGCATAAAATTTAATCCTAAATAATTATTGTTATTTACAGTCTCAATAATTTTGCCTTTGAAATAAAAACGTTCACTTCTTGCAATGTGTCCACCCTTTCTAAAAACCATAACCTTTGTTTGATCTGAGTTTACAGTCAAATCATTCTCTTGCAATAATCTTGAAAAACATTCAGCAAACTTTGCAAGGAATAAACATTTTCTGAAAAGATAACGAGGTCATCTGCATAAAGAAGACAACATATATTATTGTTATTTATAAGAATTCCTCGGGTGTTTGTGGATTTCAATCGCTCTTCAAAATTATTGATATAAAGTAAAAATAAGTACGCGCTAGATTACAACCTTGTCTCAGACCTCTCGCACAATCAAATTTTGGGGTAAGACTCTCCTTTGTCTTTACACATGACTCGATATTACTATACATTGATATAAGTTTCTCGTACAATTTACAGTTAATATTCTGATTGGTGCTATGGACACCTACGTTTAAATTTGTGGACGAAAGTAGTTGGGACAAATCCCCTAATGTGAAAGTCATATTTTCTAACCTTTTCAGCAAAGTCCACAACAGGGAAAGGAACAGCTGGGGGTGGGGTATTGTTGCTGACAAATTGACAGTGTTTTTGTCCCAACATTTCTGGTCACATTGTAATGTTTCGGCTAGCTTGAAGAGGTGGAAAGATATTTGTTCATAGTAGTAGAGAACACAAGTTCCTGTGAATGGAACACAAGGAACTTCAACCGGCAAAGGTTGGAAAATCTTGCAAACCTGATTTGTGAGGAATTTTCAATTTCAGATAGAAATATTTATGTCATGATCACGGACTAAAGAATATCATGATCAAGGTTCATTACATAGAAGTCAGAAATGTCTCTTCCAGCTATGACCATTATTTAAGACTTCTATTTCACAAACAATATTGTCTCCATGTTGCCGGGTTTATGCAAAATGCCTAAGTTGCACTGGCTTCATAAACTCCATCTACAATATGTCATGTGCATGGTAAGAATTGCAAGATTTTGCATTCCTATTGCCAGGGATAACCACTTTTCTGGTAGAATTTTAAATATTCATCCGTGTAGGCAAAAAACTCTTCAAAATTTGTGATATTTGTCCTGAAAAATGGTATCTTTAGATTAATTTGTCAATCTGCACCTCAAGAAAATACATGTACACAGTAGATCTTGAAAGAAGTTATAAGTTGAACATACAGTACAAGTTGTGAAATGCTACTGTTATAATATTATCTGTTATAAAATTATATTGCTGCACAAGCTCTGAATCATCAAATCCAATGTGACATTTTTAGTGTCTTGTGTAACAATTTAACTTTACTGCACTAAAATAGCCTGTTTCTTGGATACCAGACAGAGGGATGGGAACACCAGGATTTGGGAGGGGGATAGCCTCCCACCTAATTGAGAAATACAATTTATAATTTCTTGTTGTGTATAATGTGTATAATGTGTAAATATTGACTGGAATAAAAATGTATTCCCGAACATATTGAACTCCCCGATGGGGATTAGAGGTACTAGGGGATGTGTCCTCCAGCCCCCACTGATACACCCCTTTAACAGAGATTTTATGCCAAAGCAATCTTCTTGTAAACCTTTTATAAGAGGAAATATGACTCATAAGGGACAATTAAACTTGCAATATGATAACTTGCACCCCTCCACTTTTATTCTACCACTGGCATGGAAAGCTACAGGAGTATAGCACATTTATCAATGCATGTATCATAGTACAGCACCCTTATCAATGCATGTATTATAGTACAGCACCCTTATCAATGCATGTATCATAGCACAGCACCCTTATCAATGCATGTATCATAGTACAGCACCCTTATCAATGCATGTATCATGTATCATAGTACAGCACCCTTATCGATGCATGTATCATAGCACAGCACCCTTATCAATGCATGTATCAAGTATCATAGTACAGCACCCTTATCAATGCATGTATCATAGCACAGCACCCTTATCAATGCATGTATCATACAGTAGTATGGCACCCTTATCAATGCATGTATCATAGCACAGCACCCTTATCAATGCATGTACCATACAGTAGTACAGCACCATTATTAATGCATGTATCATAGCACAGCACCCTTATCGATGCATGTATCATAGTACAGCACCCTTATTAATGCATGTATCATGTATTATAGTACAGCACCCTTGTCAATGCATGCATCATAGCACAGCACCCTTATCAATGCATGTATCATAGTACAGCACCCTTATCAATGCATGTATCATGATACAGCACCCTTATCAATGCATGTATCATAGTACAGCACCCTTATCAATGCATGTATCATAGTACAGCACCCTTATCAATGCATGTATCATGTATCATAGTACAGCACCCTTATCAATGCATGTATCATGTATCATAGTACAGCACCCTTATCAATACATGTATCATAGTACAGCACCCTTATCAATGCATGTATCATGATACAGCACCCTTATCAATGCATGTATCATAGCACAGCACCATTATCAATGCATGTATCATAGCACAGCACCCTTATTAATGCATGTATCATAGCACAGCACCCTTATCAATGCATGTATCATAGTACAGCACCCTTACCAATGCATGTATCATAGTACAGCACCCTTATCAATGCATGTATCATAGTACAGCACCCTTATTAATGCATGTATCATAGCACAGCACCGTTATCAATGCATGTATCATAGCACAGCACCATTATCAATGCATGTATCATACAGTAGTACAGCACCCTTATCAATGCATGTATCATAGTACAGCACCCTTATCAATGCATGTATTATGATTCATGACTAAGCCTTATAAGTGATATAAAATACTTTTCAAGTGTGGATAAAAGGAGTGATGCACCCAGAAATGAATATTCATAAAGTTTATATGGTACTGTATGTGAGCTACTGTCAGAACTGTGTATAATTACAAACTTGTATTTCTTCATCTGGTCAATGTCAGTTTTTTGGGACTAGCTTTGGACAATTTATTGCTTTGATAGCCATTGTGGAAAAAAGTGGCTTTAAATGTGTCAACCGCAGTACAGTATACAGTACATATCAACGATCTGACTTTTGTTTAAGAGCTGCTGGATTGATATTTTCATTGAGACTACTGTAGTTGTGTAGACATCAATACTGTAAATAACGATCCTCAACAAACAAGAAGGACGACGATGAATAAGTTTCACTCTTAAAGCATTTTATTGTCAAAGATGTAGATCACTCGCTTTGACAAACGTCAAGTCTGATGTATACTTTCCATTGTGGCAGAAGTTAATTTCCTTTCATTCGCTGGTGATTTAAGTTCCCAGATAGGCACCCGTCACATAATTTGAACTTTCACAAAGTCATCATTTTGAATTGAACTCACAATTGAACCTTTACCAGCTTGCAAAAAAACCACAAAAAAAACACATGAGCTTGATTAACGGTAAATTTTAAGAGCTAACGATGAACTACTATAATAAAGTTACTATTGCAATGTATAACAGGAACAAGTGCTGCAGGAACAGTGCACTGCTAGAAGTATGCAGCATAGGCCTACTGTTATAAAACATACGTGTCAATACATAGCATATTCATCATTATCATGATCCCTACAGTACTAGAGCTATTTGGAAATATCGAACACCAATAAAAATGAACCATCTGCTTTCATTCAAATCTATCCTAAAATATACAAATCTCGGACTGACAATCATTTGTCACCATTGGCGGGTGTAACAGATCTTAGTTGGAGGGGTAAAGCATGATTTGGGGTGGGGGAGGCAAAATACGAACATCTTTTTCATTATACATACAATTCAATACAAAAAACAATGAGTACCAAATTTTTGGAGGGGGGGGGGAAAGGGCACCCTGCCCCTTTGTTGAACAGTCCATGCTCCTGGTGAGCTAGTAAATGTTATTGTGAGCTTGTTTGAATTAGTGGTGAGCAAGTAAGAGCTAACAACAAATTACTGTAAAAACAAACTCATATTTCCATCAGGTCAATAATGTATTGTAATGGAATACTTTACAAATAGTAATGTACAGTATTACTTTAAAGGATTAGTTCAGTGGTTACGCATGTCCATCTTATATGAAAGAGGACTTCAAGAGAAACAAAATGGTGAAGAAAGCACTCAAAAATCTTTTCCATTAAGGAGACATTTAAATTAAAGTTTGGTATCATTTGTGTAGGATACATAAAGACTTGAGGAATCTGAAGCTATGACATCACAACTAGTCTTAATTGCAGTTATTTCTATACAAATGATACCAAACTTTAAACCTAATTATCTCCTTAACGGAATACGATTTTTGAATGCTTTCTTTACTATTTTGTTCCTTTTGAAGTCCTCTCTCATATATAATGACTTGCTTAACCATTGAACTAATTCTGTAATACTAAGTTAGCACTACAGTGCTGCAATGATAGTGCTGGAAGTACACGGCACACTATTATAAATCAGTTGCCAATTTTGCATACAATTTTTCATTATCGTGATCCATATATACCCAGCCATACGAAAATATTGATGCCAAAGAAAATGAACCATATACTTCTGTCCAATCCATTCTAATACACAAGCCTAGGAATAACAACCAGAATAGAATTGGTTATTGTACCTGCAGACACTTTTCCTGTCCCTTCTTATGCTGAAAATATGCTTAAGGTTATAAATTTGAAGATGAAAAAAGAAATGTACCCCGCATTTCAAAAATAAAGAAACAATTAATATGAAGAACAACATGATGTTTAAGGGTATATATACTGTAATATCTCAGCCATCAAAGCAAATTATTGTAACAGCTGACACTTGATACCATATACTCAGTTTTACAACTGCACCCTCAACCACAATTTTCTAATATTGCATATAAAACCACAGATTACAATCCACAAACACTTTGAAAAACATCAAAAACACATTTGAACTTTTTACACATTTGGCAGAACTATTTCTCCTCAAATTGACCACAATGATTCAAAACCTACAAAACCAACCCACAAAGGAGTATAATCTTTCCAACTTGGCATCATAAATGTACCATTTTCTTTAAATTTCTTTGTTATATACTTTTTTCATGAGTCTTTGTGTTTTTTTTTTTATGAGTGGTGTAGTTTGCCTGATTAAACTTAGTGTTTGCATAATCATTCATAGGCTGCATAGTTTTTCATGTGTGTGTGTATTATTATGTGCCATATATATATATATATATATATATATATATATATATATATATATATATATATATATATATATAGATATATATATCCATATATATATATAAACAAAAATGGATGCTTGCATATATATATATAGATATATAGATATATATATAATATATATCATATATACATATGTAGTCATTGTATGATTGTCCACATGTTGGCAGGCGAAATAGATACAAATAATAATGGTAATACCATATAAATGCCAACTCTGAAAGGAAACATGATATTTCAAACAACTTAGTACTTTGCCAGATGGAGACCAAAAGATATCTAAAAAAAGTACAATATAATACAGCATAATACAATGATTAAAAGGTCACTTAAAGTAGTTGAGGTTGGAGAGGAAAGCTATGTCTTTGTTTAGTCCGCGTCTGTTTTGTTTGTGCCCAGTAGGATAATCAGTTCTGTTTCCCTACGTAGTCTTTTGTTAGTCCTCTGAAAGTTGCCTTGTAGTATAGCAAATCTGAGAAGAGAGAGATTATGTCCTGATGGGGAATTAAAATGAGAGGATACTGGAAAGCCACACCGTTTTTGCCTGATGCTGTTTTTATGGTTGTTGAAACGGAGCCTGAATTTGGTTTCTGTTTGTCCTATGTAATGAATGGAGGGGCAAAGGTTGCAAGTTAATGAGATAAATAATGTTGGAGCTGTCACAATTCATGAGCCTGGGTATAAGGTTTTGCAGTTAATGGTGATGGATTTATCATTGATCATGTGTCTACAAATTTGACACCTACTTCCCCCCAGGGGGAAATTGGAGTTTTGTTAGGGCAAGGGGTTCAAAAGTTTACTTCTTATAAGCATGTAGTGTAGGTTGGGGGGTTAAGGTCTGGCCATTACTGGTGAGAGTCAAAAAAAGTTTTCAGATTGCTGTCAATTTTCGAAGCAACTCTCTTACTACTGACATAAATGAAAACACATGGGAGAAGTGTTTGCCAAGGGGTCACAAAGAGGAAGTAAAATCTTTCCTTTAATCAAGCTTCAATCAGTATCAACTTCCAATGTTTTAAACGGAAGGAGAAGAAACTCTCAGAACTTCTTGAAGAGACCCTCCTTTCTTAAGAGTCTTAAAGAACAAGGACATCCTCATTTGAGAAACTTACTTCCATTCTCCAACCTGTTGAACCACAATAACTTTATAACTGCCAAGGACACTTCAACGCTTAACTTGCAACCTTTGCCCCTCCATTCATTACAAAGGACAAACACAAACCAAATTCTGGCTCCGTTTCAACAACCATAAAAACAGCATCAGGCAAAAAAAGTGTGGCTTTCCAGTTTCCTCTCATTTTAATTCCCCATCAGGACATAATCTCTCTCTTCTCAGATTTTCTGTACTAGAAGGCAACTTTAAGACTAACAAAAGACTACGTAGGGAAACAGAACTGATTATCCTACTGGGCACAAACAATACAACTGGACTAAACAAAGACATAGCTTTCCTCTCAACCTCAACTACTTTAAGTGACCTTTTAATCATTGTTGTATTATGTTGTATTGTATTGTAATTTACTTAGTTATCTTTTGGTCTCAATCCGACAACGACAAAGTACTAGGTTGTACGAAATATTATGTTTCCTTTCAAAGATGGCGTTTATATGGCATTACCATTATTGTTTGTAACCTGCTATTACTATTTGTCATATATATTACATATGTATGTATGTATGTATGTATGTATGCATGTATGTATGTAAGTGTGTATGTATGTATGTATGTATGGGTGTATGTATGTATGTATATACATACATATATATATATATATATATATATATATATATATATATATATATATATGTATATATATATATATATATATATATATATATATATATATATATATATATATATATATATATATATATATATATATATATATATGTATATATATCTATATATATATATATATATATATATATCTATATATATCTATATATATATATATATAATATATTTATATATATATATATATATACACACATAGTAAATATTCATCCGTAGGCAAAACCTTCATCATTTGTGATATTTGTCCTGAAAAATGGTATTTTTAGGCTGAATAAATGCAAAGTTTTCCTGAATCAAATAAATTGCGCAAAAAGGAAAAAGATTGCAAAATAAATGAAAAAAATGTTTCAAAGTTGCCGATATTTTTGTGTAGGTTCACAAAGGTCACCACCATTTCTATGAGGATTGTATCAAATACAGTACAGTTAGTTGGGAATAGGGATGGGCTAGAATATTTTTTGGTTGACGCACTTTTTAATCTTTTACAGCATTGGTCGTAACTATTGAAAACATTTCAAAATGCTTGGAAGTAAGCTGCTGTCTACAGTGCCTTCCATTGTGTTGTATTGTACTGATGTACTGCATGCTGACGTATGTGTATACCGGTACTTTATCAGGCTGCTGTCTACGGTGCCTTCCATTGTGTTGTGTTGTAGTGATGTACTGCATGCTGACGTGTGTACCAGTATTTTATCCGGCGGCTGTCTACGGTGCCTTCTGTTGTGTTGTGTTGTACTGATGGACTGCATGCTAACGTGTGTACCAGTATTTTATCTGGCTGCTGTTTACGGTGCCTTCCGTTGTGTTGTGTTGTACTGATGTACTGCACACTGACATGTGTACTGGTATTTTATACGGCTGCTGTTTATGGTGCCTTCCATTCTATTGTGTTGTACTGATGGACTGCATGCTAACGTGTGTACCAGTATTTTATCTGGCTGCTGTCTACGGTGCCTTCTGTTGTGTTGTGTTGTACTGATGTACTGCATGCTGACGTACGTGTGTACCGGTATCTTATCTGGCTGCTGTCTACGGTGCCTTCCATTGTGTTGTGTTGTGCTGATATACTGCATGCTGACGTACATGTGTACCGGTATTTTATCCGACTGCTGTCTACGATGCCTTCCGTTGTGTTGTGTTGTACTGATGTACTGCATGCTGACATGTGTACTGGTATTCTATACGGCTGCTGTCTACGGTGCCTTCCGTTGTGTTGTACTTATGTACAGCTTGCTGACATACGTGTGTACCAGTATTTTATACGGCTGCTGTCTACGGTGCCTTCCGCTGTGTTGTATTGTACCGATGTACTGCATGCTGACGTATGTGTATACTGGTATTTTATCCGGCTGCTGTCTACGGTGCCTTCCATTGTGTTGAGTTGTACTTATGTACAGCTTGCTGACATACGTGTATACTGGTATTTTATCCAGCTGCTGTCTACGGTGCCTTCCATTGTGTTGTGTTGTGCTGATATACTGCATGCTGACGTACATGTGTACCGGTATTTTATCCGGCTGCTGTCTACGGTGCCTTCCATTGTGTTGTGTTGTACTGATGTACTGCATGCTGACATGTGTACTGGTATTTTATACGGCTGCTGTCTAGGGTGCCTTCCATTGTGTTGTGTTGTACTGATGTACTGCATGCTGACGTATGTGTATACTGGTATTTTATACGGCTGCTGTCTACGGTGCCTTCCATTGTGTTGAGTTGTACTTATGTACAGCTTGCTGACATACGTGTGTACCGGCATTTTATCTGGCTGCTGTCTACGGTGCCTTGCGTTGTTTTGTCTTGTACTGATGTACAGCTTGCTGACGTACGTGTGTACCAGTATTTTATCTGGCTGCTGTCTACGGTGCGTTCCATTGTTTTGTGTTGTACTACTTGTAAGTCACGGCAAATTTACTTGCTGGTATGTTATTTCTGCTTCTGTTTAAAGTGGTTTCAAACCATAGATCATTATTTTTGAAGCCTAACGGGTAATTTAAAGGCTTATTATAAGGCCTACTCAAGTTTTGTGACATTGCTTGCTTATTTTTGGGAGGGCCATCATGATGGTTATGAGGTGGTTATTGTAAGGATAGGACCAGTTCCGCAAAAAGTTTAAAATTTGTTTAACACTTCCAAGGTCCAATTTTTTTAATGAAATTGGAATGAACAGAAATTCAGCCGTTTAAACATTTAGGCTAATAAACAAAAATGCATGGCCTAGTTACAGACCATTAACCCTTACTCTACCACGCGACGATATTATCGCCGTTTTGGGTGCCCCGTCTTTGGCCCCGCCTCCCGAGCGCATTTTCAAAACAGTGCTGGTAGAGTAAGGGTTAAACAGTACTTACACTGCTTAGTCGCATACAATTTGGGTACAATGAACATTTTATTTCGCAGCAATTTATAACTTTTAAAGACAGGATTCATACAGTAATTCAGGACTTAAACTAAGAACAGAAAAATGGCATGGCAATCTGTCTAATTTTGTACAATTTTTTTTTGAAATGGCAATGACAATAAAAGTTGAAATTTTGTATGCAAAATGGCACAAACAAACCAAAAACAATTTGATGCAACAAACAAGGTTCCAAACTTCAGTCACCTATATAAATGTGGCATACTGTACTTATGGTGAAATGTAATTGTGACTCGTCGTCGTCGTTGTGAAATGTTCAATAGCTTTTCGATATATATCGATTTTGTTACTTGTAATTTTTGGAATAAAAACATGATGCAATATGTCCATTCAGTACCGTCCAGCAACCGCCTACAAAGCGCAGACAAAGCACTGATAAGAAATATCACTTGTAATGTGCTCAGAACAATACAGTTAAAATCACAAATGTTATCATAAATTAATCACAAATTTTCAAGGATATTCCATATTTTGAGTCCACTACAGTAAGCAGTAAATGTAGCCACACCAGGTCTCACATAATTAAAACAGACAAAAAGAAATTCATATTACATTGAATTTTAAATGTACAGTACAAGGACAGGTATAGCTAACTATAAGCAGCAATATCTAAATTGCTCTAAAATCCATCAAATATCATGAAAACAATACAAATTGTACAGCTTTTTTAATTTTCAGGTCTTAATATGTAAATATTTATGCAAATTTATGATGTACGAATGAGCAGAACTCCACAGTATCTTTGTTAATCCATTGTTTTTCAATCATCTGCTATATAAAGTAGCCCATTCTGGCACAACATTTTGGATCTTAGTCCAACCCACAATTAAAACTTAAAGGAGTTGGGGTGGCCAAAAAGTGAGGGTGTTTATTTCTTGAGTCTCAAGAATATTCAAGCACACTTTTTGTGCATATGGTAATGCTAAAAACCTTTGATATCAATGTTCAAATTAAAGGAATATTCGAAGTTTTGTTGTAACCTTCATAAGAAAGAAAGGTTTTAGAAACAATTTAGTACAAAAATCAATTTAATATGTTATTCCTACCAGGATATTTAAATTTCAAGGTTCACAAAAAATGCCGATAAGCAAATAAGAAAAGGCTCAGTATGACATCACAGCAACACATTCTCCCACAAAGTTGATGTATTTTATTAAAGTCTATCATCTTTTTTTATAAGTAAAACCTGCTAGAAAAATAAATTGATAAAAATTAGGTATTTATATACATTGGCAAATATACCCTACTTCAATAACTTTTGAATTTTTTTTTTTTTTAATCCTACAGAAACAACCATTTAATGTTTAAAGAAATACATCAACGTTTGCAATGGAATTGTCTCTATGACATCATCAAACACAAATTCATCATACTGTACAAAAACTTTAAAATGCAATTGGGAAATCATTCAAAATCTATATCTTCTGAACGGAATATGATATCAACCTGAGTTTTGTACCAAATTGGCTCTAAAAGTATGTTCTTTCAAATACAATTTTACAAAAAAACTATGGGAATATTCCTTTAATCATTATTATTATTTCTCATGAATAATAAAGTAGGCTTAATAATTCAACAACGATTATTAAAAAATAGAACTGTGCTAATAAAAATTCCCTTGACTTAGCAAAAGACACTCCTCACTTTTCAACCGAGAGCTCCCCTAATTGTAATAGGTATTCTCTTCAGTGCTGAAGATTAAGATGAAGGAAAGATACTGTGCATGAAAAATTTCAGCTGCCTTCCCAATCATATATATATATATATATATATATATATATATATATATATATATATATATATATATATATATATATATATATAATATATATATCTATCTATTTCTGTATATATATATATATATATACATATATATATATATATATATATATATATATATCTATATATATATATTTCTATTTATATATATATATATACATATATAATATATATATATATATATATATATATATCTATATATATATATATATATATATATATATATATATATCTATATATATATATATATATATATATATATATATATATATATATATATATATATATATATATATATATATATATACATATATATATATATATATATATATATATTTATTTATATATATATATATATATATATATATATATATATATATATATATATATATATATAAAACTCCTTGAACCTTTTGAGGACCCATAACTCAGAAACTAATTTCAAATCTTTCAAGAACATGTTATGCTCTTGAAACAGAAGTGTCACATTTTATAGATTTGTCCAAATACACTTCAACTCAAGACTTTCTAACTTTGTCTCTGGATTTCTAAATTAATCTTGTAAAATATGTGTTTAGAACTTTTAAAAATAACCAGATCAAGCTGGTCAAATCTTGAATTAGCTAACACTGACTCAAACAGTGCATATGAAGCATGTTTGAGCATGCTTTGGAAATAGTCTAGGTATGTCTGCATTAATGCATTCTTCCAGATGTTTACCTCAATATCTTTTCTACATTTTTGATTTGACAGTCCCAACTGCAAATAAAATGCAGGTCAAATATCCCCACAGGGCTGTTCTTTCTTGACAGGGTGGCCAGTGAATATATATAAATAAAGGAAACACATTAGATTCATAATTGTTGCGAATAATTGGAGCAAGAGGACCTGAAGTATGTTAATATTGTTTGTTTGTTTGATGAGGACCTTAACTATAAGTTTATAGTGGTAGTCTTCTAGAGGTCCTGAGAGAAAATTACAAAAGGTCAATTCTGGTTGAAACAAAACTGTTTATATTGCAGGTTATCTTATAGTCAATTCTGTGTGATGGGTCTTACAATTCAGAAGCAATTTCTGAACTTCAGAATAATTCCTCTCAAATAGTAACTCTTATTATCCCAATGCAGTACCATCCCTAGGTATATCATATAAGCTTCTACTTAACACACAAGGACAAATTCTGACAAATGCTGCAATAGATGAGACTGAGACGAGCAAACATGCATGACGGGTGTTACATAAAAACAGACATGTTTTTTAAATTTGATGAACACATGTAAAACTCTGTGATGTTAAAAGAGCAATTAGCAAATTTTAATCATCAAATATAAGTTGGAACTTCATTCTAATAAAGCATTACAAAAGCTAAGAAATTCAACAATCTGTAAGACTTGGAACTAAAATAATTGTTGTGACGGGTGTTGCATTATATGTGACACGAGTGTTGTGTCTGAAAATCTATTGATCAATTTTGATTTTTGCCCTTTAAAAATTAGACTAATCTATTTTGAATGTTTTTTTCATCTCTATTGCACAAAATAAGCTTTGAATTAAAGTAAAACAGAATGAACATACAAAGGATTACTATGTTTATATCTTTTGGGGAATGATATCACTGAAATCCCTGCTGTTCCTAGAACAGTGCTTTTAAGCAGGAACAGTGAATTTACAAACACAAGTGTTCTGTGGACCAGTGTTTTTTTCTCAAACATATAACATCAACATCCTGCAATATACTGTTTTCTGCTCATAAAACGTGTTCTAAAAGTAAAATCCCTCATAAAAAATATCTGTTTAAAGTATAATGAAAAACCTTTCTTTTTCCACACTTACCAGCAATCAATCATAGATGGGCCACAGAAACTAACAATAACACAACGTTAGGTTTTGATCTCACTCTGTCAAGACCCATTCTATAAGCTGTAAAATTGACCACAAAATACACAGTGAAAATTCTTTAATCAGTACGTTTATTTACATGTAAACATTACCTGATGAGTCAAATAAATTTTGCAAAAAAGAAAAAAGTATTGCAATATGTAAACATTCCATTTACATATTAGTGGATACTAAAAGCAATTTATCCACTCCAAATCATTATCAATTTTCATGCTTTTTGTCCATTTCTGTGGAATTGACCTTTTATGGAGTTGACCAGGTTCGTTTGATCCACTGTTTACACCTACGATGTACACAGTAGTGTTGAGTCTTTATGAAAGGTCATTTAAGTTCATTTTACATGAAAGAGGACTTTAATAGAAAAAAACGGTGAAAAACTACTTCAATATCTTAATCCCTTATGGAGATATTCAAGTTTAAAGCCCGGTCCTATCTAGGATGAAATGACTAGTGTGGTAAGTCTACTATGGAAGGTTGGCATCCTCATTCTCACATTCTTATCAATTGTTCATGTACTTTAAAGAAAATCTATTTAACTTTTTACTATTTAAATTATTTTCCCTCAAACTTTCTTCAGGTGGTAAATTATAATTACCCACACAAGATTCTGTTTTACTGCTTTCCTGACTTATCCAATGATTTTTAAGTCACAAAATAGCAGGGCAAATATGACAGAATACAATAAAGACTTTGAGGAATGTGACAATATGACATCACCATACTTTAGTTGTTTCTACACACACAGTATGATACCAAACTTTACAAGGAGACATCAAGCACCGTGCTTCAGTTGTTTCTACACACACAGTATGATACCAAACTTTACAAGGAGACATCAAGCACCGTGCTTCAGTTGTTTCTACACACACAGTATGATACCAAACTTTACAAGGAGACATCAAGCACCGTGCTTCAGTTGTTTCTACACACACAGTATGATACCAAACTTTGAGACATCAAGCACCGTGCTTCAGTTGTTTCTACACACGCAGTATGATACCAAACTTTACAAGGAGACATCAAGCACCGTGCTTCAGTTGTTTCTACACACACAGTATGATACCAAACTTTACAAGGAGACATCAAGCACCGTGCTTCAGTTGTTTCTACACACACAGTATGATACCAAACTTTACAAGGAGACATCAAGCACCGTGCTTCAGTTGTTTCTACACACGCAGTATGATACCAAACTTTACAAGGAGACATCAAGCACCGTGCTTCAGTTGTTTCTACACACACAGTATGATACCAAACTTTACAAGGAAAACATCAAGCACCGTGCTTCAGTTGTTTCTACACACACAGTATGATACCAAACTTTACAAGGAGACATCAAGCACCGTGCTTCAGTTGTTTCTACACACACAGTATGATACCAAACTTTACAAGGAGACATCAAGCACCGTGCTTCAGTTGTTTCTACACACGCAGTATGATACCAAACTTTACAAGGAGACATCAAGCACGTGCTTCAGTTGTTTCTACACACGCAGTATGATACCAAACTTTACAAGGAGACATCAAGCACCGTGCTTCAGTTGTTTCTACACCGCAGTATGATACCAAACTTTACAAGGAGACATCAAGCACCGTGCTTCAGTTGTTTCTACACACGCAGTATGATACCAAACTTTACAAGGAGACATCAAGCACCGTGCTTCAGTTGTTTCTACACCGCGCAGTATGATACCAAACTTTACAAGGAGACATCAAGCACCGTGCTTCAGTTGTTTCTACACACGCAGTATGATACCAAACTTTACAAGGAGACATCAAGCACCGTGCTTCAGTTGGTGCTTCAGTTGTTTCTACACACGCGGTATGATACCAAACTTTACAAGGAGACATCAAGCACTGTGCTTCAGTTGTTTCTACACACGCAGTATGATACCAAACTTTACAAGGAGACATCAAGCACCGTGCTTCAGTTGTTTCTACACACGCAGTATGATACCAAACTTTACAAGGAGACATCAAGCACCGTGCTTCAGTTGTTTCTACACACGCAGTATGATACCAAACTTTACAAGGAGACATCAAGCACCGTGCTTCAGTTGTTTCTACACACGCAGTATGATACCAAACTTTACAAGGAGACATCAAGTCTGACATAATCTTATTTCATATGATAGAAATAAAAATAACACATTTTTTGACTGTACTTTCCAAAGCAATCTAACAATTTTTTTAGTAGTTATTTCAAACCTTAATGCTACTACTATTGGAGCCTCCATTTTGATTTTACAACATGCAGGAAATGATGTCATAAGGCCAACAGGAGGATCTTGAAATGCTTTGTATTTTTTTATAATTTATCTTGAATTTTCTAGCTCATGAAAAATTGCTATGAAAAAAAGGGTCAAGGATATTTTTGTGTACACATGAAATAATCAAAACATGCTCTTAAAACTTTGTGCCACATCATTTTGCAGTAAAATCTTTAATCAAAATTATAAAGAAATACATTATAATCCATATGTCCTTGTTAAGGAAATTATGTCATCATGCACAACAATTTGATATCAAATATTGAACAAAATGGCAGCCTCCATGTGTTGACTTTAAACATGAATAACTTGAGATAGAAATAAGATTTTAACCTGCTAATTTTAGTAGTTGGTCTAGATTTTTATCATCTATGATTTGAAATAATGATTGTACAGAGTTTATGTTCCCTTAAAATATCTCCTAAACAGAAATGTTTGAATTGCTTCCTTCACCATTTGTTTCTGCTGAAGTCCTCTTTCATGAATATAAGATGGACTTACTTGACCCCTGAACTAATCCTTTAAATATGGTAATATCATATATTTACATACTATCTACATATGCTGCAGTTATGTCTTTCATGCAAAAAAATGTTTCCACACTATTCCTAAACAACACATATCCTACACAACAGGAAAAGCTGATTAAACTGAAAAATATTCAACAAAGAGAGGAAATAACCAATTTATGAATAATGCCCAGATACAAACCATTATGATTGACATGGTTGATCCTACCCTGGACCTTACCCTGGTTAGTGAAACCAGGAACTCCTAGTCAAAGACGCTTCCTTTTCATGAAGTAAACAAAGGCTACAACACTTCCTTATAACGTTATAAACAGAAAACATCTTTTGCTTTTGGCTTATCATGTACAGAACAGCTGTTTGGCAGTTGATAATACAAAGAATGGGAAGCAGTAAGCTTGGGTGATATATCGATATTTCGATATATTTCGATATTGACCCATATCAATATGGCCGATATTGAGTTCAAGGGTCATATCAATATGCTGTTTTTCAATGATACACAATACATGAACTATTAAAAAGCTAAATATGACTATCAAACATCCAAGTATTTTTCATTAAATAGCCACAAGAAGTTGATAAATTTTATTTATATCAAAGTTTCACACAGTCAGTTATGATAAAACTTTATTAAAACATCAGTATTATATTATGATAACAACTACCTCAAAATACTTCCATCAACAAAAAAACAATTTGACTAACGGAGTACAGAGGCATTACGCAATACTTCAACTTTATAATTGACGTTCAGACAACAAAATCATAAGATGTTGAATCCTCAAACATCGTGTTAAGTTTCCTCAAAAGGAATACTGAATCTTGATATTTATATCAAACAGTCATTAATTGACAAATCACTGACAAAACTATAAGGTTTTTCTCATTATTTTGTTGTTCAGAAAACCTAAAAGTGACAGACTGGTCTTGCCAGATCGATCAGATACTGTACACTATACATGCAGTAACTACACAGTATCACTACTCTATACAGTATGCTATGTACACACATCTACCACTGTTTCTTCTCAGTGACATCACTCGTGTGATGATTGAAGCAGACTAAAATTGGATATTATGTGTTATACAGTATATGGACTTCTGAATGTCTAGAAGTTCATAAATGCTACCAGCCTTGCTAATAATGTTTTTTCAGTAAAACATTTATTAGAAGTGAGATGAAATTCAAAGAAGAATTAGAGCCGATTTTTGTAGGGCATACAGTGTAGGCCTGGTACCAGTTCCACAACATTTTTTTGCTGAAGGCCTAAACAATTTTAATGTTTCTGTGCTTTATTTTTTGAGATAGAAACCATGTAAAGAATATTTGTAAGCATAGTAGGTGTTTATTTGAGGATTTATGTCAAATTTTGCAGTGATTTCTTTAATTTTTACAAAACGTTTCACTTTGACTTTTATAAGCTGAGATGAGATTACCTTGCACATATCAGAACATATGACTTGCGTATGACGTCATATAATTTGCTTATCAATATTTCAATAATATCGATATTTTTCTGCCATATATCGATATTGCATAATGCTCAATATCGCCAAGCTTAACCACACAGGTTCCTGATGCTGATCGCATCGGGCCCAAAAAGGAACACTCTTGTCAGTTTTCGAAATTGTGGAGAAAATTACCCATTGAGCAAATAGGAAAAATACTTTCTTTTGAGAATTGCTGCAAGAAAATTATTGGGGATGCCCCCTCCCACCACGGCCCATGGTGTTAGTGCCCTGGTAAATGATATGCTTTAATTGTGTCAAATAAATACTAAATGTATGTAACTACCTCTATGTATTATGTAGTATTTTTGAGTGAGTGGATTTCTATTTGTTTTCAAGCTACAAAAATGGCCTAAAATAATTTCAAATAAATTACAAAAGGGCACCCTTAACTTTTAAAAGGGCACCTCCAGCCCCCTTCCTCACAATTTCAAAAGGGCACCTACTGTTCCTTACTTTAGGACTAGGTGCAATTCCCCCCACCCCTCTCCCACCTTGCTGCCTTGGTTCCGACATCACTGCAGAGGCCAAAATCTCCATGGGCCCCCATGACTCTTATTTGCCCCACTGCGCATTGCACCTTTAATATCGTTTTGAATATGTGAAAAACGTTTTTCAAGTAAGCCTACAAACCTCAAACCTCAACAGCAATATGATGCAAATCATATAACAATATTTGCTTTTGAGTGAATTTGATATCATAAACAGACATACTAACAACAAAATACTGTATGTATAAAATCAAGATGGATTTGACATCCTTGCAACAAGATATGATTTTAAGTATGGCATACTTTTCTTCATATTACTAGTATATAGCCATCCTGAGCAAAAAATTAATTATTGCAATTTAATGAATCATCCCAAAATTAATCAATAATAGCATTTTTTAAATTTCTTCTGAAAATAACCCCTAAATTAAACTTCCAAAATATAACTAAAACAATTTTTGTATTTTCTTGTGCTGGTCAATTTGTCCTTTTTCATTATTAGACTTACTTTATAGCCAGAACTAATCCTTTAAATAGCCTATGCAAGATATTCTAGCCATTCTTAAGCTTTTAATAGTTTTTAAACCTAAGTTATAGCCCAAAAGAGCTATTAAATATAAGTGCTATAGCCCAATTTGACTACACATTGGGAGAAATCCCAAATGGGATATTAAGCTCGATTAGCATATGTGCCAGATGGTATTTTAACGCTCCAGCCAATGAAAACATAGTTTTCTTTCAATCAGAGATATTCGGTGGTATTTCCTGAGCCAGTGCTATTATATATGCTAAATTTATTAGGATTGCGCTGAGCAAAATCGGATTAGTTGAAACATTTTTAGTGAATTTTGGAATGCAAAATATGTTTAAACTACGCATTAATATGAACTGTTATTGCATCAACATATCAATCTATTTAAGGTGAACATAGCAACTGAGCAAAATATCAAAAAAAAGTGCAGGATATGATAAACAATGCAAACAACTGAACGTATCAGAGCCAGAACCTGGCTCTTAAATTAGTCATGGCTTAAGCTCAAATCCCTTAAAG
>JAIGNY010000812.1:1695000-1730000 GCA_020152595.1 Chiridota heheva | reverse complement strand
AATTTGGGGAGGTAGGGTGTATATGCATTCCGAGGGGAGGGGGATGTGTTTGATGAGATTGAAGAGTTTGGTGAAGGAAGGAGAGCGGGTAGAATGGAAACAAGAGTTTTGAGGGTCGGTGGGAATCCAAAGGGCGAAGGAGATTTAACCTATTTAACAGCTTATCTTTTTAATTTACACTTTTCTGTAATTTACACTTCTGTAATTTTACAGCAAGCATCTTACAGAAAGACACCAGAAATGTTTCAAGCAAATTTGAATGTCTTGGGGCACATTAAAGGCATCGTTCTACTGCATCAGACTACTGATGAAAATTCATAACACAAACTCTCAAACTGCACTTTGCAACCAGTCTAGAGAATTAATTAACCTTCAAAATTCCCTTGATACTATAACTAAATAAAATTGCATCACAACAGAAGGTTCAAGAGTATACAGTATGAGGGGTATAATCAGAAGTTAAAGGAATATTCCCATGGATTTTCATTTTTTCATATATGATAGAGAAAATTTATAGAAACAAAGTGGTGAAAAAAACTCCACACAGTCTGATTTCCTAGCACATACCCCACCACTATTTAGCTCATTGAACTTACTTAATATTTTTGATTTACATAGGTATTGAACTTACTTAATATTTTTGATTTACATAGGTACCAATGTGCTGTTTTCATCTTCAAAACTATTAATAATAAATTACCAGCCAATTTTAATGATTACTTTAATTTCAGTTATGATATACATAACTACTACACCAGATCCTCTGGACATTTATTTTCATTGCCCATAAATACTGATGCCTTTAAACATTCTATCGTATGCTATGGTGTTAATTTCTGGGATAGCTTTAGTCATACATTAAGAAATACTAAGTCTCTTAATTCATTTTCATTTTAGTTAAAAAATAATCTATTATCCAAGTATCAACATTTATAGATCTTCCTACATTTTCTCTGACTAGTATATCCCACATCACAACGGATTTTCTTTCTTTTTCTTAACAGAGGAGGGGGAGGGGGTAGGAGGGCATACGGACCTTCTGAGAAGGGGGTTTATTATCATCCTATATCCTTTATACATGTTATATTTATTCTGGTGGGCTTCTTGTACAAGCTACGGCTTCAAGCCCTTCCACCATCTACTCTCTGTAATTTTCATTATATTCTTATATAATTTATTACTTATTTTCATTGCATTGTATTGTCTTCACCGTTTTGTTGTTATGTAAATATTATGATAAGATGAAAAAATAAATTGAATTGAATTGAATTGAAAAGAAGAAAGAAAAAATAAATTGAATTGAATTGAATTGAATTGAATTGAATTGAATTGAATTTAGAAGTTATAACGATATAAAGAAAAGAAAAATGTTCTTAAAAACACCTCATACAGTACCGATGCGAGCAGTTTGACAATTGCGCCGGTAATTTTAACGCCGGTAATTTTAACGCCGGTAAAGCGCCGGTAAGCCGCTGGTAAGCCGCCGGTAAAGCGCCGGTGAGGCCGCCGGTAAAGCACCGAAAAAAAACCCGTTCTCGAAGCCAAAAACGTGGTATTGGTTTTCATGCAACTTGCGATTTAATTTTTCAATACAAAGATACTATCACGAGCATTGTTTTTCAATCACAACTCGTATTTCTTTCAGCGAGGGAAGTCCTCGGTCTACTGTGTGTTATATCTGCACATGTATCGAACCTGCAAATTTCTTTAGTTTCAGATACGTTTAAACTGATACAAATTGCTGTTTTAAGCAAATTAAGTATTTCATTTCCCGTGTCCTTTCAAAGGACACAGATCAGCCCACTTTAAATTGGTAACGACAATGCAGAGTGTACCACAGAGATTTACGATCATTATTTATTTTCAATAACTTTAACAAAAAATTACAACCTGAAAAGTAAGGAAACGTGGCAACGCAACTTGTGTCTGCACTATCGGGGCGGGCACGGCCATTTTTTTATTTACATCATAAAATGAAAATTGAATAAAATAATATAAACTAAAACTAAAATGATAAGCGAAATGAAAAGGATTGGCGCAATAAAAATAAACAAGTTTAACTTACTGAGATTTCCATGTTTTATTCCGAAATATATAGTATTCCAAATAGTCGAGTAAAATTTTAACTCATGAAATATTTCCACCAAAATATTTAGAAACGTTGTAAAAAACTTTTTAATATGTAGTTCCATATACAGTAAAAGTAAAACGCGAAAGAAAATAGAAAAAATAAAATAAAATGAGAACAATAAAATTCTGAATTAGCACTCTTTGCTTAGTGTAGACCTCCATGTTGAAAATAATTTATCACAATCTATGTCCGAAATCACCGACGTAAGTAAACAGAAACACACATGTGCTCCCACTATTTGATAAGCCTAGGTGCTAAATTATTTCTTTACAATTATATCGTGCGAAAATGTCTTTCCTTCCAACAGATATATTCTAATTCTTACCCGAAACTTAAGAACTTTAAACTCCATTAAAATTAATCTCTATGAAACACATACCGCAAAAACACGGCAAACTTCTAAAGAAACATAAACAATGCCTCTGCCCCCATTCCCAGCACCCCATTCCCAGCACCTTTGACAGATTTGTTTACAAATTAACGCCAGCTGCGTCTGGACTTTGGCCTAGCGCGGTCCAATTAATTAAGATTGGCACATTTAAAGGGGAACACTTACGATTTTCACATTTAAAGGGAAACACTTACAAAGGTGTATGCCCTCTCCCGATTTTCATATTGTCTTCCAAATATTTGAAGTCTAAAGACACAAACTTGAGTTTGGTGGTTATGGGTAAAAGAACAGGGATCACATCAGTTAATAGCGATTTGGAGGGGTACTCCAGAGTGATTCCTTCTTCTAAATGTTTAATTTATTATTATCAGGCTATCGAATTTAGGGTGGGGGCATTCTCCTTAATGAAAGCATACAGTAATTTGGTACATTATCTCGTCCCCTCTCCAATTTTCTTAAATTTCTCCACAAAAATTAAAGTAATGACAGCAAGAAGGGGGCGGATGGGGGCGGGGAAGGCGAGGGCGGCGAGGAAGTGAATTTTTGTTATGATCTCCTAGCTCGTTTGCTAGTTGAAGCGACAAACTGGGATTGTTAAACTATTTAATTTGGGGTGGGGGCAATCTCTTTTATGAAAACATAATCTTGTAGATCGTATCGTCCCCTCTCCCATTTGCTTAAATTCCTCCACAAAAAATGGAAGTAGTACGAATAGTAAGAAGGGGGTGTATAGGGGCGAGGTGGGGACGGCAGTACCATGGTTCTTTGTTAAGATCTTCCCGTTTCAGGTTTCGGACGGCAAATTTGATCAACAAACATTGAATTTGTGGGGGAATTCTTTCTACTGTGAAAACATACTTGGTATATGATTCTGTCCATCCCCCTCCCCATTTTCATTTGTTTTTCCGAATGAAGATAAGGCGATGCTTCCATCATCCCTCTCCCGTGCTCAGTGAATTTCCACAAATATCTCACTTTGACACAAAATGGTATATGTCCACTCCCCCTCCCGGTTTTGGTATTGTTGTCTTTTTATTTTTTTTATTTTACGGCTTTCCTCCATTTTAAATGTTTACATAAAAGTGTCATGCATGCCTGCAGTATGTCTTTCAACAACTTAACCTGGTGGCCGAAGAGTTCGAGGTATCCTGTCGCCATGTTATAAACCACCTAGAATTAGTCACATGTGAAGGGGGACGCGGGCGACATATCGTTGAACGAGATATTTTGTTGTTTTTCTGACACAGTTCTAATGATTTGGCGTTAAAAAGTACATGATGCGATGTGTGGTTATAATTTGCTATACATTAGCTTGGCGGCCATTAACTGGGGCGACAGCTCCCCACACGGAAGGAATGTACCACTGGTTTATGGAAGTTTTTTTCATTCTTTGTTATGTGCAAAGATGGAAGTAGAAAATACGTTTTCAAAACAAGGCAATAGCATTTGTTTGCAGTTTTACAGCTTTTATACTTTTTGTTTTCTTTTGTTTTCTTTTATTTTCTATGCTGGAGAAGTTTCAATAAAATTTTCTTTATCTTTGGAAACTTGTTTTGTTAAAGTTTAATTTTTTTTTTTGGACCAGGACTTTAATATTCGGAATATAAATATCTGAGTAAGTTAATGTTGTTAATTTCGTTGTGTATTCTCCCATACTTTTTTTAAGTGCGATTTGTACATATTTTCCCATAATTTCAAAGTCCTAACAAGTTGCCATTTGCTGCAAGAAACATTGCGCAGCTTTTTCTATCTCGTCTAAGAAATAGCATTTTTTGAAGTTGGAAAACTGTTTTGCTAACCTTTTTTAACAAGTTGACATGCTTTCGATATATTCCGATCAATTATATGGCAAAAATGTTTGCTTAAATTTGTTGGTTATGCATATATCTATTTCACCGTGATTGAATTTACTTACATACACAATAGTAAGTTACAAAATGTTGGAATTAAAAATAACAGAATAGGAAAAAAGTACAAGCAATATTGCACTAGCGACTAAAAATAATCTGCACATTGAAAAGGAAAACACTAAACTCGAAGGAGAGTAGACACTTTATTTCCAGTTCAACTTGTCGTTATTAAATTCATGAATGAATTTAATTATTTCGATGTGATGTTCTAATATTCCGATCTGATTAATCCGATGTGATGTTCACGTACAATTGATGTAGGCCCTAATAATACTTCGATATGATGTTTCAAACTCCCATTGCGCTTCTGATATTGTCGAACGTTTTCACTCAATTCAGACCTTTCATTGATTACTTAACTGAACGGGCACGGCAATATTTTGATTTATAATGACACTGTTATAACGACACTAATATAATTTGTTTCGCAGTGGTGATGGCTTGTGAAACTGGACAAAATATCTCCCGATTTTGTCATTTTCAAACTCGCCTGTAAAGCGCCGGTGAAGCCGCCGGTAAAGCGCCAGTGAAACGCCAGTAGAGCGCCGGTAAAGCGCCGGTAAAGCGCCAGTAAAACGCCGAAAAAACTCGCCGGTGTCAAACTGCTCGCATCGGTACTGTACATATTATGTCCTTCAGCTTGGTGATATCATCAAGGCAAATCCAGCACAGTTCTTATGTATTTCTTATCAATTTAGTCACACTTTTATTACATTATCGAACAGCATTTTTGGTTCATCATAGAGATAGGATGGAATATATAATTTACAAGAAAACATTTTGTTATTTTTTTGGTGTACATGTACATCACATTTTCAATGAGAACAAAAAAACATATCATTTTTAAGGAAATACAAAAGACATTTTGTTGAAATTGTCTCTATGACATCACAGATGTTGCCAATCAGTCACTTCTGTCCAAATTCAAAAATACTTTAATATTTTGTAACTTTTAAACGGAATAAGATATCACCATAGTTTTTTCACCACTTTGTTTCTAAACTTTTTCTTTATCATATATAAAATAAAAAATCCATGAGAATATTCCTTTAATATGAACAGGGATATGTGAATTTAGCACATCCCTGATGTGAAGGTGTACTTTCTTGTTGCTTCTTAAATCAAGATCTGCAGTTTCTTTCAAATACTATGAGTATTGCTGTGTTGCATTTGTATAAAATTTCTCACAGACTTTTGACTTTGTTCTGTACAAGTCAAAAGAATTTCATAATCTCATTGATGATTTCAAATTCAATTTTAAATATTACAACAACTACATTAATTAAAACAAACTTATGGGAACCCAACACACTAGGCAATTTATTATCTTTTTCATTTCTTATACTGTATGTTTTTCACAACCCTACAGTATGTATCCTTTTTTAAACTTGTCCGGAAAGGGAGTGAAAAAGTTCTGTGTCACCCCCTCCCCGCCCCACTTTGCCTTAAGAATTACAACAGTGGCAATGATCTAAAGCAGCAATTCTTAATAGGCAGCCCGCAGACCAAATCTGGCCTGCTAGACAATCCTCTCTGGCCCGCAAACAATAGTTATTATTATATAATGCAATACAGTGCATTGCATGTAAGATCAATCTGAATGAAATCGGTAAAAATCACAAAATACTCGCTTTTTTTTTTTTTTTTTCCTAGGCAGATCAGCTCACTAAAACATCGTGGCTTATCAAATTAAATATAATTTGCTAAAAATTGGGCTTGCGGCTTGTCAAATGAAGTGGATAAGAGAACCACCAACATCCTCCTAATCACGCAAACTCTCAACTTGTTTGTATTTTTCTGCCACACGATTGGCCCACGGCCTGAAGCTGTTGTGAAATGATGGCCCTTCGAAAATCTAATTAAGAACCCTTGATCTAGAGTATCACTTAACTCATCATTGATATGAAAAGAAGCTGTAGATTTAATTGAATCTTTCAACTAATAACCAGTTATCCATTCACAAAACAGATGATGGAAAAGAAATTAATAACGATAACTGGATGGAATTAAGTATAAATTCTTTGACAGGTAAGCTAGTACAAAGAAACTCACCAACTAGCTTTAGATTGTCAAGCAAAAACCTTGAAGTCTTTGATTGAATAGCACAGTTGGATCATAAGTTCAAAACCTTGCTAACTTAAAATTGTGTTAGCATTGCCTAAATTTTCCTTCACAAAACCATTACCCTTGAAAATTAGCCATGAACTAGTTTAAATACTTTTTCTTCAAAACTATCAATAGATTGACTACCATGTTATACTATTTCAGAGGGATGTCTCACCCTACCCTTTATAGTGTGTACTAGTAATAGTAATTATTTTATATAGCGCATATTCCAGAGCGCTTTACAAACATCTGAGCTTTAATATAAGGGAGAGCTTCCCAAACAGTGCATCATCCATCCATTAGCTCAGGGAAGTGAATGAACACTGCATTTTCATGCTTCTCTTCTCGAATAGTGTTCAGGGAACCAGGTATGGTGTGACTGTCCTACCATCAGGATGGCTTAACGTCCCCTCCGATGGCTTAACATCCCCTCCAAAGGATGGCGAGCACCATTCAACCATTGCCTCTTAGAGCCACTTACTTCCACTTTGATGATCGGGTACAGTATCTGTTTGCATAGCTGTAGAAAAACGGGTCAGCATCTCAGTCGTGCGCTCTACCAACTGAGCTACTGACAACTGACTCCTCAGTACTGATAACAGAGCAGAAATTAAACATTAGATCTATACGTTTCACATCTACATTATAAAAGGAGTGTTTATGCAAAAGGTTGAAAAAGAATATTAAACAGACATGCAGAAATGAGTAGTTTCTACTTAACTTGCTGTTGGTCAAATCTATAACCCTGACAACTATTAAAGTTCACCTGGAAAAATTGCGTGCACAGCAAAGCTACTGTTACTAAAATAGTTTTATTTCCTTAATTTTAATAATTTCCCTTCCTGTTCTGAACAGGACAAGAAATATTTTACTTGGAAACAACAAGACTTCAATGTTCCAGCCTATCCCTTACAGAAATGTAAGCTTGCGCAAGCTAATGTTAGCTCGCGCAAAGTAGCATTAAATATTTCTTAGCTTGCGCAAGCTTGCAGAAAGTTTTGTTAGCTTGCGCAAGTTTGCAGATAGTTTTTGTTAGTTTTAGCAAGCTAAAAATGCTAGCTTGTCGCAAGCATGCTGCAAACTTGCTGGAAGCATGCTGCAAACTTGCTGGAAGCATGCTGCAAACTTGCTGGAAGCATGCTGCAAACTTGCTGCAAGCATGCTGCAAACTTGCTGCAAGCATGCTGCAAACTTGCTGCAAGCATGCTGCAAACATGCTGCAAGCATGCTGCAAACTTGCTGCAAGCATGCTGCAAACTTGCTGCAAGCTTGCTGCAAGCTTGCTGCAAGCTAATATTTCTGTAACTGATGGAGCACACTCAGAAAAATTACAATTTTTGATACCTCAATGGAAATTACTAATGTAATAACCTAACAATATAATATACCTTATCAATATGAAATCAAACTCTTTAATTTTATTATAAACTTATACTTTTACATGAAATTTGAGAGAAAATAATTGTTCGATCTTGGTGCTCCATACCATTGCATGGGTGAGACAGAGTTGAGACATAAAGATCACGTTTATGCAAATTAATATTGTTTCACCTGCAAGATTGAAGCGGGGCCTATAAGTGACAAGCGAGTGGCGAATTTTTTGCCATCAAACGTTTTGTCATCTTAACACTCCCTTTAGGCTTATGTTTGGAGGTCCATATTAGAGGTTTTCTGAGCAAAATTAAGAAGAACAAAATTATTCCCCATTATGGAAACCAAACTTAATGACCTCTATTGTGTGTTACCAATGAATATTGATGAATACTGATGAATATTGAATTAAGATGAATACTGTTTAAAGCCAACTCACTCTCTAATTTTCTTAGTTCCATCATATTGGCCTGTGGGTAAATGTTGTATAAGACCTATTCTTTTGGCAATTCTTATTTGTTCTTCTTCGCTGAGCTGGTGCACAGTCCGCCTCTGTCCGGGCGTCACATGGTACACGGGTGACTCATCCTGCAAGACAAAGATGATAGATAAATTATACAAAGATATTACCTGGCAACATAATTCCTTGTGGAGTACAAAATAGCATACCGTTGTGTTTAAGCCATTTCCTGTGTACATTACATGTATTTCCCCACAATTTTACCTACAATTATTCCCTTCTCCATAACTTTTCAAATTAGTTTTCACATTAGAAGTATTTGCAGTTACTATGTTACAGTTACTTTCATATGATTATATTTCTGAAGTTTTCTTCTAGAATTTCTTTTGAGAAAAATATTTCCTATTGTTATTCATTGGCCCCCTTTGGTTTGGACCCCACCAGCCATCAATTATTGATCTACAGGCCCCTAAAACAGTCCTCCAGCACCATTGGCAACACAATACTTCAATTTGATTTTATTCATTTACTTCTTATTTTCAACTTCCAGCACAGCAGCTTAGGTTCTTACAAACAATTTTCTAAAAATATTTGATATATAAAATAAGTCAACAGAACACAAACATAGCTACTGTACATGTACAATCCTGTGATGTAGAAACTTAACTGAAAGAATTTTGACATTTGGATGACTTCCCCACAGGGACCTTTAAAGGAATATTCCCATGGATTTTCATTTTTTTTTAAATATGATAGAGAAAATTTATAGTAACAAAGTGGTGAAAAAACTATGTTAATATCTTATTCCGTTTGGAAGTTATAACAATTTAAAGTGGGGAAAATGTTTTTAAAAACACCTCGTACATTATATGTCCTTCAGCTTGGTGATGTCATCAAGGCAAATCCAGCACAGTTCTTACATGTATGTATTTCTTATTAATATAATTACACTTTGTTTACATTATCGAACAGCATTTTTGGTTCATTATAGAGATAGGGTGGAATATACAATTTACAAGAAAACATTTTGCTTTTTTCTTGGTGTACATTACATTTTCAATGAGATCAAAAATCCAATTTTTTTTAATTAAATAATACAAAAGTTGTTTTGTTGAAATTGTCTCTATGACATCACAGATGTTGCCAATCAGTTATTTTTGTCCAAATTCAAAAATACTTTAAAATTTTGTAACTTCTAAACAAAATAAGATATTAACATGGTGTTTTTTCACCACTTTGTTTCTAAAAATGTTCTCTATTGTATATGAAAAAATGAAATTCCATGGTAATATTCCTTTAATACTATACAGCACATATTGACCTTATGCACACCACTTCAAAAGAAGGAAAGCACACATGTATCAATTTATTCAAGATAAAAGTTTAAGTTTCTGAAAAAGAAATAATCAAGTATGAATTTGGAAACAAAATGTACAATCTGAACCAGATGGCAGTTGTTTAAGATAGCAACTTCTGATTCAATAACAAGAATTCTGGGTAATAAAAGTGGTTTAAGTTTGTTTTTACTGACTTGATGTTTGATTTGTAAGACTAATTACTGATCATTTTGCCTTTCATCATTACAAGAACCAATATAAATAAGCACTACTTCCTCTTTCTTACTAATATTAACCCTATTCTACCCAGCAATTTTTTGAAAATGCGCTCGGGAGGCGGAGTCAAAGATGGGGCACCCAAAACGGCAATAATATCACCGCATCGTAGAGTTAGGGTTGAATAAGTGAATATAATGTACTGTATGACACAGTAACATATAAAATAAGTGCACAACAACTTTTGCATTTGATATTCCATACATAATACTTCTTGTGGAAGTGCCTTGGTATTCCTGTTTGGTTTAGTACCTAATGCAACAGACTGGGCATTACATTTTTAGTTAAAGTCTTTAAAGGTATATGGACAGGTAATGCAACTAGCCAACATTAATTAGTTAAATTGATTTTAAATTCACTAAAAAATATGAAGATAAATTTCATCAAAATTGGTAACAAATTTGTCAAAATTCAAAAACTATCAAAACTTATAATTTAATGATCTTTTTGGTACATGTATGTGGTAGAACTGTTTTACCTGTCCATAGACCTTCAAAACACTTTGTTAAAAGATTTATCCAAATTTCAAGATTTAACTTGTAATTTTTATATCTGTGATTAGTGATGTCACAACATGGCTCTATTAGGTATCGATTATCGTGGAGAAAATATCGCAATCTAGCAGACGACATGATCGAGTGACTATTACCTTCATCACGCATATCACACATGTGTTAGGTAATTCAGCCCACGTGACCATGAATCATCAAAGTGAGAGCCTGAGAGGCATGTTCTGGGCCAATTTTTTGTTCTTTTTGCCAACTTAATCGGAGCGTGCCAGTATGGAATGAAGGAACACAATTTTTAATTAGTTGTTGTTTCACAATATTTTTGCACATTTTTAATGGCCTAATCTTGACTTTTAGATTTAATACCGTAACGTTAGAATTGTAACATATGAAGTAGCCTAGCCTAGTTACGCAAGAATTTCTGAGTTGAGTATTAGTTTTTGGTATCGCAATATGTGTTGAGAGGCATATTTCATGTCCTGGGAAAAGAGATATCGCAATAATTGACATGTCATGACAGCACTATTTGTGATGTGGTAGTAGTAGACTAGACAGCCAAATATTTTCAGGATTTTTTTAAAATCAAAATTTTTAAGTAGATTTAATAAATACAAGAATGCAACATAAAATAAGTAAAGCAAACTTCCTGGTATGACACAAGATTAAACCTCTTTATTGTGCGAATAAGCAAAGAAATACAATGATAGTATCGGAACATGTTACAGTATTTTAATACTAATGTACCTTCAATTAAAAAACAAACAATGTATGTAAATAGGCAAGCACTTGCTCAACAGTGTAGGTAGTATATAGGTCTCCATGGTACATTATAACCATGCACTGCTTCATACAATGACTTTCTTAAAAGCTTTTCCTCAATGTTGTTTTCACATTCACAGAGTATAAAATATCATTCACAATTTCCTCTACCTACAGAGAAGAAACAAATCTTTCAGTCTATTTAGAACAGCAACTCGTATCAAGAGCATTTTGATATAAACAAATCAGGTAAGTGGCACAGTAGGAAATGGAGAATGATTTGATTGATTCAATTTCTTTCCAACAAGCAACGCTTTGGGGTTCGCATAGATTGGGGTAGTGCTAAAATGCTGATTATACAGTACTTCAGGAAAGAAAACTTGGAAGGCACGTACAGTGTATTATTACTAAGTTCATGAGTGATATCAAGCCAGTTTATTGTGTAAGTACGAACAAAAAGAATAAAACATACTCAAAAGTTGTTTAATTTTTTATTTTTAAACTAGTGAAAGAGCAACATTTGGCATTGATCGAACAGAAATGATCGAAAGAGCTATAAAGAGCTACAAGTCTTGAGATGCCCTCCATTGGAGGAACCCTGCCCTCCATTGGACCCTGCCCTCCATTGGAGAAACCCTGCCCTCCATTGGAGGAACCCTGCCCTCCATTGGAGGAACCCTGCCCTCCACTGTAGGAGCTCTGCCCTCCATTGGAGGAACCGTGCCCTCCATTGGAGGAACCCTGCCCTCCATTGGAGGAACCCTGACCTCCATTGGAGGAACCCTGCCCTCCATTGGAGGAACCCTGCCCTCCATTGAGGAACCCTGCCCTCCATTGGAGGAACCCTGCGCTCTTGCAGATCCCGCCCATTAAAACAACAATGTGTCCAGCAATGACTGGATTTTGTGTGTGGACTCAATAAGAAGAATATCAAACTCTAAACTTTCATTGATCTCTGGACAGTAATGTTATCCCTTTATGATACAAAATTTCATAATAGGTTCTACAGTAAGCAGTGGCATAGAAAGGGGCATTTGGCCCTGATGCAGTCAGTCAAATTAAGCCCTCAAGGAGGGTCCCCCTTCACCCCAGTCCCACCATGGTTAAGGCAGGGGTGAGCAGTTTTTGATATTTGAAACCTCCGAGATACCCGGACATGGCACTTTCAGGCTTTTCTGGAATTAGTTCAGATTCCTATTTTGGTGGGTAGGCCTATCAGAGGGAATTCAAGAACATTGAACTTCAGATTGAAAGGGCCAAATTCATTGTTAAGATGAAGAATAGAGAGGGCCCAACAAAATTATATTCATGTTTTTCTCCGTTTGTTATTAAGTATTTGATCTATCTTTATTGGTGGGCCCAACTTATGTTCCTTGCCATCGGGATAGGCCCATCCATCTTTTTTTTAATTGATTTTTTATATTTTTGGCCCATCTATCTTATAGTTTCCAGTGGACCCAACTTATGATTGGCGTGCCCATTATTATAACAAGAGACAGAGAGGAAGGACGAAGATATTGATCTGTTTTGGTAGGCCCAACATATGACTGAAATGGCCTGTCATGACAGCAAGAGGGATGAAAAGGAAGGGCACATCCTCATCCTGGACATGCAAATGAGCCCTAAAGTATATTGGCCCTGTTTGGTTACTGTCTGTGCCTTGTATATCACTAAAGGGCGCTTTGCCGGCTTCAGCAGATAGGTGGTTATTTATGGTACTCGTCACTTGCCCCTCTGGGGGCCGAGGCCCAGGTACAGCCGCACTGGCCTAGTTACGCCACTGGCTATAAGTAACCTAGTTACGCCACTGACTGTAAGTATTTACAATGTTAATGCACAGACTGTTAATCATGTTATGTAATAACAAGGACCTCCTAATTGAAAGATAGAGAAATAAAATAAATATCTTGAGGTAAAGGGTTGTCTTTCTCTTAAAAAACCCTCAGAGGAATGATAGTAGACAAATACCTGTTCTCAGTCTTGTAGTTGAAATGTGCAGATAATACTGTATTTAATTTTACAAAAATAGTTTCTGATCTCCTTAAGAGAGATCAGAAACTATTCCCAGGTTGGACTAAACCTGAAAGCAGCTTGTCTATCCAACAGTGACCAGAGCTGTAATCCCTAGATTGACCTATTCCCCCCTCCTTTCCACCTCTTCACCCCTATCCTTTCTCTCTGGCAGAATAACTAACCAGAATCGAAAGGTTTTGTGGTTGTGATGCTTCTTTTTCATAAGCTGATTGATTGCAAAATTTGTACTTTAACATTTTGTACTTTAACATTTTGTACTTTAAGATTTGTACTTTAACAATTTGTACATTAACAATGTAATTACTTACAGTCAGTGGCATACAAGTTTATACTTACTGTCATGTCATTGCATATCATGAAATATTTGTTCCAGGATATTTATTAATAAACCACACCTCAAATCAAAATGTTGACAACATTAGCAATTTGCACAATAATTAACAACACTATCATAGAAAGTATGATGCAAAACGATTGCTTATTTATCCTATTGCACAAATTTTTCAGTAAGCCCCACCTATTCATTTATAATCACTTATAATCACTACCACAACATTACAACATATGTACAGACCATGACGCATCTGTGTACCTGATATAGCATAAATCTGATGTATCATTCATGGGGTACAGTATGGTGTTTACATCATTTAGCACTTTCACATTAAGCCATGCCCACCATGCATATTAATGACATCTGCTAATAACATAAGCATGTACACAATAACCAACAAAATTATCATAACAGAAATACAGTTGCTCATTTAACACTTTTTTTAAATTTTACTTTAGGCCCCTCCTACTTATTAATATGCATATCACCACCAAGACAGGGCACATCTACAGACTATGGGCTAGGCCTATCTGTGTACCAAATATGACATGAATCCAGTTTACCATTCTTGAGCTCTTTTCAACAAAACCATATTAAGCCTTGCCCTCTTTACATATTAATGAAATTCAACGTTTTTCAATCATGAACATGGGTGGACACATCAGCTAACATCATATTTACACCAAATATGAAACAAAACAGACATGCGGTTGTTAAAATATTGACATTTCAAGATTTTTACTTTTAAGCCCGGTTGTTTGATGAGGGCTTAATGACACCACGACAACGAGGGTCAAATTGTGATTGACAGGTTAGATCATTCTAGAGGTAGGAAGGAAAGAAAACAGGGGGAGATTGAGAGAAATACAAGAACTAAAAGTCAGAAAGCTGTGATCGAGAGAGGTGCAAAGGTGAAGACAAATTTAAAGTAGAGAGAGGGGGTGGGAAAGGAGGACTAAATATGGTTGTAGAGGGAAGCATGATGAAAGTACTGTAGGAGATAATTTATCTCTAGAGTTTTTCTGGAAGAACTCAGCAATTGAGTTGTGGAGAGCAAAGGAAGCTCTGGGAAGGCTGTACAGGGGGAAAGCAAGGAGAACATGATGGACTGTGAGGGTGCAATGGCAATTGTTGCAGAGGGGTTGGGGGAGCCAATAAGGAGGTGGGAGTGAGTGAGGTGGGTGTGACCTATTCCAAGACGGGTAATATGAACGTTGTCGACACAAAAGAGGTTGTGGATGGTGGGTTTGATGGGAAGATGGGCTGGATGACGTGGAGTTTGTTATCAATTTAGGAGTCCCATGAGGTTTGCCAGCGGTCACGAACAAGGGAAGCGATAAGCGGTTTGATGTCAGAAAAGGGGTTTTGGAAATGGGGTAGGGGGAGGTTCAGGGCAAGCTTAGCGGCTACATCAGCCCTGTCATTGCCAGGGATGCCAACATGGCTGGGTATCCAGAAGAAAAGAATACTTTTCCTACAGAGGGTGGGCGAAAGGAGTTTTTGGAGGAGAAGGTAGGATGTGAAGTTATCCCATTTAGGATTGAGTGAAGAATTAAGGACAGCCTTTTGAGTCAGAGAAGATGGCAATGTGGCTGAGCGGAGAGTACTCAATAAAGTTTGAGGGCAAGGAGGATGGCTTTTGCCTTGGCTGAAAAGATGGATGAGTAGTCAGGAAGCTTGCTACTGAAGGTAATGTTCTGGATGACGGCAGTAGCAGCTGTCTTGTTGCCTTCCCTGGAGCCATCGGTATAGATGGAGGTGTAGTTTGAGAGTTGGTCTTTGATTTGGTTGTGGAGATTGATGAAGAGGTTAGGGTAGGTTTGGGATTTGTGATGAGTGGAGAGGCCCAGGTGGATAGAAGGGAGGGGGTGCCCCAGGGAGGAAAAGTGGGCCTGGAGAAGGTGCAAAGAGTGGCGGGGTTGATGCCGAAATAAAGGTCTGATTTGATGCGTAAGCTGATGGGAAGGGATAGGGTTTTAGTCCTATCAAAGAAGGTGGAGAAATTGGGGTATCTAATGAGGTTGTAAACAAGGTTCTGGGTGTTGGTGAGGACTCTAAAAGCACAAAAGAGGCTAAGCTTTCTACATCTTAGCAGAAAGGGGGTTTGTTGGCTTCCACAAGAAGGCTGGTGATTGGGGAGGTCCTGTAGGCACCCAGACAAAACCTGAGGGCTTCATTTTGGATGGTGTTGAAGTGGTTGAGGTAAGAGTTGTGAGCGACACAGTAGACAATATTGCCGTAGTCAAGCTTAGCTTGAATGGTGAGCCTGAAGATTTTGAGGAGAGCATGGTGGTTTGCGCCCCAAGTGGTGTTGGAGAGGAGGCGGCGAAAGTTGAGGGAGCTGTTGCATTTCTGTTTCAGGTTGGTGATGTCTTGCTTGTAGGAGAGCTTGGGGTCTAGAGTTAAACCCAGGAACTAAGTGTGTTCAACTTTAGGGATGTGATTGGCATTGAGCACGAGGTTCCAGTTGTTGAAATGACAAAAGTGCATGCAGACTGTCTTGTCTTTGGAGAATTTAAAACCATTATTGTTGCACCAGTCTTGCAGCTGCTTGAGGCTGAGTAGGAGCCTATTTTCAACATGAGGAAAGCTAGGGGAGGAGTAGAAGATGATGAAGTCGTTCACGTAGAGGGCACGTTTGATGTTGGGGCCAAGGTTGTCGGCGATGTCGTTAATGCCCAGGTTGAAGAGAGTGGGGGAAAGAATGCTGCCCTGGGGGACGCCCTCTTCTTGGGGGTTGGGATTGGAGATGGTGTGGCCAATACGAACTTGAAACTGCCTGGGTGAGAGGAAGTTTAGAATAAAGATGGGGAGGTGGCCTCTGAGGCTGATGATGTAAAGTTTGCGGATAATGCTGTATTTCCAAGTAGTGTCAAAAGCTTTCTCGAGATCGAAAAAGATGGCAATGAGGTGTTAGTCACTTTGGTGAAATGAGCAAATCACTGCTGTTGGCCTATTTGACAAAGAACAATATTTTTTTTTTGAAAAAGTAGGTCCCCAATCGAGTGTGATACGCTTGCAACCAACGGCACAGCAAGATTCCGGTATAATTATCTCACAAAAATAATCTTATACAACAACATGCATACAATATGTACGTATGTAAGTTTAATTAGGTGTGCAGCACACAACAGTGTTCTATTTCCCTACAAAATGGCGATGTAAACAAAGTCATGTGACCTCATGATATCAGCTGAAACATCCTTATACAGCATATATCTTGCTTTTCCTTTCTTTCTTTCCTGCACACCTTTTCTATAATTTCCCTTTTATATTTTCATCCTCCCCTTTTCCTTTCTTTCCCCCTTTTCCTAAAATCCTCTTCTCATTTTTGTTTCTTTTCCTCCTCTCTTTCTTTCTGGAGACATGAACAAATTCCTGAGACCAATGGTGCTATCACTGCTGTGGTTTACTATATTTTCCATCTCTACTTAGCTCAAACATCAGTACAGTTTTTGCAAATGAAAACAAGTTCAATATCACAAATTCCCTCAAATCTCTAATCTGATTTTTTATCACCGAAGATAGAATTAAGTTAAATTCAATAAATTTTTATAATATTGATTGTGTCTACGTCATCACAACAGCTTCAAATCTGTATTAATAGCATATAGGCCTATAAACAGCCATGTTTGAAATACAGTATGACTTGCAATCTATACCTGCACTTTAAAATGTCAACACTTCCAAAGCACAACTTCCTGACCAAAGTTACCAAACCTGCTGTAGGCTGTGACCTTCACAATTATTGGGGCTTTCTGAAGACTGGATGTTAAAGACACTTTAAAATAAAAATCCTGCTGCAAAGAAACAGTAGTTCTGCATGACTGGTGATCATGAAAATATAACAATCACAGGTCTGATGGGGAAATGGGGTAAACTCCATTTGCATTGGCTTCCATTACATAAAGATGTAAACAATTCAGTGATTTCTGCAGGTATGCATATTGCGCTATGTGTTTATCTTTCTTTTAAGTGTAACAACGGGGATGTTCTTTTTAGTTTATTTGTTGGTTTGTTTGTTTGGGTTTAATTGCACTTTGACAGTTTTAGGTCGTACAGTATGCACCACAAGTGGTTAATATTTATGTACGATTATTTGTTTGGTCCAGACCCCTAGCTTGATTTAAAAAGGGGCAGGGACTGTGATGTAGCGGGTATCATGCATGAGACCATGCACTGGGTTCAAGCCTGGGTTGGGTAGACACGCCAGTGCACCACAACTGGTTATCAAAGGCCGTGGACATTGACTTGGTTGTCGATGTTATGTCTGTCCGTACGTCGTACCTGTGCTCTCGTCCTGGTCGTATTAACATTTCGTGATAGCATTTTTACCATCATAACCGAATATGCAGGCGACAACCCCGTCATTGTAAGTGTGTGTTCACTCGTCATCAAGACTAGTTGAGAGGAACATTAAAGCGCGCAAAGTGCTGCATCTTTTTGGTGTGGAGTCCAGAGGCCCCCTGAAGGCTCAATCCCATGGTGAAGAAGCTCTGGGATTTTAGCTATAATCATACCTCAAAATGAAACTATTCTGACTGATATTGATAAAGACCATTCATAAGACAAACAGGACAATTGCTTACTATGCTATCATTCTGTGTTCTGTATCCATGTAAAGTATTCATTTTATAAGGTTAACTAAAAAATTAATCAGTTTAATTTTCTTTTTTTTAAATCTTTAAAAAAAAATGTTCTCATGAGGAGCAGGGCGGACCTCAGGGGGCAGAGCGGACCCCAGGGGGTGAGGCGGGGCAGGCCGGGCCGCCCCTGTAAAACAGCAAAGCTAGGGGACTGTGGTCTAAGCAATGGTAGTGCAATGATGTTATAGTAAATGATAGTGGTAAAGTTGAAACAAGAAACACAGGTAGAGAAAGGAGCAGCATCAGGGCCATCTTATGGTCCCTGGGACAAGGGTAAAGGTCAGACTGGTCTAGGGGTAAGGCCTGGCTTCAAAAGATGGTAGGGGAGAGTGCCACTAAATACCAAAAGACCCAATGTGTGTCACATGTGTGATGTATATCATGGAGGATATTTAGTTTTTGTGTAGAAAAGTTCTGTTTCAAAGGTCAAAGATATACCGTCAGTGTTAAGCTTCCTTCTGTAATAGCATAGCACAGCAAAGCATAGCAAGGTTTAACGTCCCGAAAGCATCCAGTGCTGGACATTATATCAAGATGGCCATGGCCTTTGATAACCAGTTGTGAACTTACTGGTTACAGACCCACCTGGATTCGAACCCGGGATGTGCGGGTGAGACGACAAAGCACTAACCACTAAACCATGAAATGATCCAGCTGAGGACAAGTTTGTAGAATGTAATCAACTGTGTTCTTTGTGTCTGTTTTGCTTCAAGTGGGCCATATTGCATTTGCCTTACAGCCTCCAAAGATGTGAACCTGCAAGTTTAATGCTTTTTGGAAAAGTGTCATTGTGAAAAGTAGGGGTCTAAAATTGATGGGCTTTCCAGTCTTGTTAGAATCATGGAGATAATTAGTAGGCAAAAGTAAAGATTAAGCATTAGGAAAAATGATAATATGTTAATTGCAATAAATTACCATTACACTAAATTAAAAACTTTTAACTATTGTGCCCCACCTTGGCACCAACCAATGGATTCAGAGAAACATGACTCAGCAAATTACTCTTAAGGATTCAGTCATCTGGGATAAGAGGTCAAGTCAAGTGCTCTGCAAGGATTAGTTCTACAGTACGACCTTGTCACTACCCTTTCTACAAGCGACCTACCACTTATTAACAATGACACTGTTTTGAAGCCTAATTTCGTGTGGTATCACAAGTATCACAAATAAAGACAGGCATACTCATTTTTTAAAGTACACGTCACAGATTTTACATCCAAATTTATTTCTCATGTATTAAAATGGTCAGACCCTTTACATGGTCAGACCCTTTACATGGTCAGACCCTCTACATGGTCAGACCCTCTACATGGTCAGACCCTCTACACGGTCAGACCCTTCACACGGTCAGACCCTCCACACGGTCAGACCCTTCACACGGTCAGACCCTCCACACGGTCAGACCCTCCACACGGTCAGACCCTCCACACGGTCAGACCCTCCACACGGTCAGACCCTCCACACGGTCAGACCCTCCACACGAGACCCTCCACACGGTCAGACCCTCCACACGGTCAGACCCTCCACACGGTCAGACCCTCCACACGGTCAGACCCTCCACACGGTCAGACCCTCCACACGGTCAGACCCTCCACACGGTCAGTCAGACCCTCCACACGGTCAGACCCTCCACACGACCCTCCACACGTCAGACCTCCACACGGTCAGACCCTCCACACGGTCAGACCCTCCACACGGTCAGACCCTCCACACGGTCAGACCCTCAGACCCTCCACACGGTCAGACCCTCCACACGGTCAGACCCTCCACACGGTCAGACCCTCCCACACGGTCAGACCCTCCACACGGTCAGACCCTCCACACGGTCCCCTCCACACGGTCAGACCCTCCACACGGTCAGACCCTCCACACGGTCAGACCCTCCACACGGTCAGACCCTCCACACGGTCAGACCCTCCACACGGTCAGACCCTCCACACGGTCAGACCCTCCACACAGACCCTCCACACGGTCAGACCCTCCACCACACGGTCAGACCCTCCACACGGTCAGACCCTCCACACGGTCAGACCCTCCACACGGTCAGACCCTCCACACGGTCAGACCCTCCACACGGTCAGACCCTCCACACGGTCAGACCCTCCACACGGTCAGACCCTCCACACGGTCAGACCCTCCACACGGTCAGACCCTCCACACGGTCAGACCCTCCACACGGTCAGACCCTCCACACGGTCAGACCCTCCACACGGTCAGACCCTCCACACGGTCAGACCCTCCACACGGTCAGACCTCCACACGGTCAGACCCTCCACACGGTCAGACCCTCCACACGGTCAGACCTCCACACGACCCTCCACACGGTCAGACCCTCCACACGGTCAGACCTCCACACGGTCAGACCCTCCACACGGTCAGACCCTCCACACGGTCAGACCCTCCACACGGTCAGACCCTCCACACGGTCAGACCCTCCACACGGTCAGACCTCCACACGGTCAGACCCTCCACACGGACCCTCCACACGGTCAGACCCTCCACACGGTCAGACCCTCCACACGGTCAGACCCTCCACACGGTCAGACCCTCCACACGGTCAGACCCTCCACACGGTCAGACCCTCCACACGGTCAGACCCTCCACACGGTCAGACCCTCCACACGGTCAGACCCTCCACACGGTCAGACCCTCCACACGGTCAGACCCTCCACACGGTCAGACCCTCCACACGGTCAGACCCTCCACACGGTCAGACCCTCCACACGGTCAGACCCTCCACACGGTCAGACCCTCCACACGGTCCACACGGTCAGACCCTCCACACGGTCAGACCCTCCACACGGTCAGACCCTCCACACGGTCAGACCCTCCACACGGTCAGACCCTCCACACGGTCAGACCCTTCACACGGTCAGACCCTTCACACGGTCAGACCCTTCACACGGTCAGACCCTTCACACGGTCAGACCCTTCACACGGTCAGACCCTTCACAAGGTCAGACCCTTCACACGGTCAGACCCTTCACACGGTCAGACCCTTCAAATGGTCAGACCCTTCACATGGTCAGACCCTTCACATGGTCAGACCCTTTACATGGTCAGACCCTTTACATGGTCAGAACCTTCACATGGTCAGACCCTTTACATGGTCAGAACCTTTACAAGGTCAGAAACTTCACATGGTCAGACCCTTTACATGGTCAGACCCTTTACATGGTCAGACCCTTTACATGGTCAGACCCTTTACATGGTCAGACCCTTTACATGGTCAGACCCTTTACATGGTCAGACCCTTTACATGGTCAGACCCTTTACATGGTCAGACCCTTTACATGGTCAGACCCTTTACATGGTCAGACCCTTTACATGGTCAGACCCTTTACATGGTCAGACCCTTTATATGGTAAATTCATTCAAACAGTTCAGCATTTATAATCAAACAGATGAATTAAAATCTTTACATCTGAATCAAAAATGAATATCACATACTAAAGATAATGTCTATTGATTATTTTACAAGTGTTAGGCCTACCAACACTTTTATTGAAAAACCTGTTCTTCTTAAATTACATATATATCCTATAGAACTACTGTAGGGGCCTACTGTACATAATTTCTTTTGATATTATATTATCTCAAACGAACTTGCAGAGTATTTGAATACTCATGAAACAGGGTTCTAGCTAGACAAGTTTGAGTGCTGGGCTCCAATGACAATCAGTGGTCTGCCCAGGGTGACCTCTAACACCCGCTCCTATGAAGATCTGTTCAAATTCAGTCCACTTCTATTGACAAATTGTCAGGGAATATTTGTTTTCTTTTTTTCTTTCTCGGAATGCTGGAAGGATTTACAAAATACTTTATATACAATGAGACTAAAAATGACAATGGATAATCAACTGTCAAAGCTTCCCCCTTCCCCAAATAAAACATATGCCGGAAACTCTTCTCTCAATTCCCACTGTTATTCTTCTTGCCGAAACTTTTTACCACTTTTATTTTCGTCCCAGTATCGTTCCATGAAAGCCATACAATATTATAATCATTTCAAGTTAATTAGCGGCACATGTTCCTTTGAACTACGCAACAACTTTTGTCAATATTAAATCCCCCACAAATCCCAAAAATATAGATCAGTCCATTATAATGTTAAGTGCATATGGGGTTTATAACAAATGTGATTGGTTACTTACATTTGGACCGGTCTATAAGCACGACTTGGGCTCTTGGGAGTGTAATATTTACTTTGTTAAAGTTTGTTTGTATGGTAAGTGACAGACTTAACAAGCTTCCAGCACTGATTCACAAGGATTAAAATATGAACCTGAACTGTGAGCATGTGAGTATATTTATGTAGGTGACATATATGGGTGTTTTTATGATAATTTGTACGTTCATGATTATATGTACGTTCATGATAATATGTACTTTCAATGGCGTTAAATTCCTATATAATTCAGTCGTTTTGAACGGAATTTAATGTGCGTAATGTATGTTATGTTATGTGTGTAAATCAGCGGATGACATAAATAGAGCGAGATTAAACGGAGATCTTTTAAACCCTTAATTAATTAACCGAATTGAATTTTTGAGTGCAAGGCGGAAGAGTGAACCTTAGAGCTGAGTGCCGGGTGGGAATTGCAAGTCCTGGGCGGACCCGGCGCCGCCCACCGTAGCTAGATGCTTGTCATGAATGTATACTGGAATAGTTACAAAATAAAATGATGTGACAAGTTAAGCTGAACTTGATGTTGCAAAAATCGTAGTATTGCAGTAAAGTGTTATATATAGAGTTTTCATGAAAGTAAGTTTACTACATGTACAGTATCTGCAGTTCTTAGTTTTAATTCATTGTTTTATTCTTGGACTGAGTGTTCATTTTTGACACAAAATTTTCACAAAAATCTTTTCGATAATCGTTAATGAAACAAAATTGATAAAATCATCAAAAATCTTCAGAATTTTAATTATTATAATAATGGAAAAAAGTTTGTATTAGGCATAGGCCTACAAGAAACTCAATTTGCCAAAATGGTACCATGGTAGGATTTTACCGAAACAGTATGTTTATGCTGGAAATGGAATAGATGCAAAGGCCTAGATCGGAGTCAGTAAAATTAATCATACACTATGTCATGATTAGGCTTGGGCGATATATCGATATTTCGATATATTTCGATATTGACCCATATCGATATGGCCGATATTGAGTTCAAGGGTCGTATCGACATATCGATATTATGTTTTTTCAATAATACACAATACATGAACTATTACAAAACTAAACATGACTATCAAACATCCAAGTATTTTTTATTAAGCAGCCACAAAAAGTTATTAAATTTCATTTATATCAAAGTTTGAGGCAGTCAGTTATGATAAAACTTTATTAAAACATTAATATTGTGATAACAATTACCCAAAAATCCTTCCATAAACAAAAAGCACTTGACTCATGGAGTACAGAGGCATTGCGCAATACTTCAACTTTATACTTGATGGCTTACGATGTTCAGACAACAAAAATCATAAGATGTTGAATCCTCAAACATCGTGTTAAGTTTCCTCAAAAGGAATACTGAATCTGAATTTTTAAATCAAACAGTCATTAATTGACAAATTACTGACAAAATTATGAGGTTTTTCTCACTATTTTGTTCGTTCAGAAAGTCTAAAGTAAAAGTGACAAACTGGTCTTGCCAGATCGATCAGATAATGTACAGTGCAGTAACTACATACACACAGTATCACTACTGTACAGTACTTTACTATGTACACACATACCATCTATCACTGTTTCTTCTTAGTGACAACACTCGTGCGATGATAGAAGCAGACTAGAAATTCAATAATATGCATCATATATGGACTTCTGAATTTCTAGAAGTCCATATAATGCTACCAAAATAATGCCTCTTTAGTACAACTTTCATAAAGTAAGTGAGTTATAAAATTTTAAGAAGAATTGAGCCGATTTTTGTGAGGCATACAGTGTAGGCCTAATACCAGTTCCACAACATTTTTTTTTTTAAGAATATGCGAGGCCTAAACTTTTTCAAAGTTTCTGTGATTGATCTTTTGAGATAGAAACCATGTAAAGAGCATTTTTAAACATAATGGGTGTTTATTTGAAGATCATATGTATATATTTTGCAGTGATTTCTGTTAATTTGTACAAAAAGTTTTACTTGACATTTTTTGAGCCGAGACGAGATTACCTTGCCCAGAACAGTACATACAGCTTACGTATGACGTCCTATAATTTGCATATCGATTTTTCGATATTATCGATATTTTTCAGGCGATATATCGATATTGCATTATGTTCAATATCGCCCAAGCCTAGTCATGATCAAATATACCTGCTCCTACTAGTACACTGATATTTTGCACTGTCTATAAGAGTACATGTAAATAATGATTGGATGAGCATGTGGGGTGTACTTGCAAATTTGACAGCAAAGCATTCTGGCAAGCAGTGGCGTAGCCAAAGGGTGGGCAAAGGGGGAAATCGCCCCACAAATATTCCTCAATATTCTATTTTGATCAATTCAAAATTAGAACCGTTTGTTGGCAGGGGCCCCATTTTGTATCCTGTCAGTTTATTTCTGATACTTGCCCCACCAATATGGAAATCCTGGCTACGCCACTGCTGACAAGCATATAAAAACTAGGGTAACAAGCAAAAGCTATAATCCACAATGTTAGCATGTTTATTCGTGAAATAGTTAAGAAAGGTATATGTACAACAACCGGTGCCAAAGCATTCAAAATTTTAAATGTGCGAGCACAAAATAAACTAGTGCATAAACCCAAAATTTATGTGTAAACGCTACTTCTCCCATCTTTTCTGACTACCAAACACTTCAAGAAAACAAACAAAGGTTGTAAATTATGCAGAAAGGTTGTTGCTTAACTTTGTTAGCGGTACTAAAAGAAAGACGGTACCCTACACAGCCTATGCTAACTAGTCAGATAGCATATGACTATGTACTGTAGCCATATGCATCAGCAGTACACAGTCAGAAGTCGTTGTGCAAGTTACAATGTGAAATACGTTTATGTTTGTTTGATGAGGGCTTAATGGCACCGCGACATCGAGGGTCAAATTGTGCCTGAGAGTTTAGATCATTCTAGAGGTAGGAAGGGAAAAGACAAGAAGAGAATGAGAGAAATACAAGAACTAAAAGTCAGAAAGCTGGGATCGAGAGAAGAGGTGCATGGGTGAAAGAAAAACAAAGTAGAGAGAGAGGGGTGGGAGAGGAGGACTAAATATGGTTGTAGGGAAAAGCATGGTGAAGAAAGGAGATAATTTTATCCAGAGCGTTTTTCTGAAAGAACTCGGCAATGAGTTGTGGGGAGTGAGGGAAGCTCTGGGAAGGTTGTACAGGGGGCAAGCAAGGACAACGTGATGGACTGTGAGGGTACAATGGCAATTGTTGCAGAGGGGTTGGGGGAGCCAATAAGGTGGTGGGAGTGAGTGAGGTGGGTGTGATCTATTCTAAGACGGGTAATATGAACGTTGTCGACATGAGAGAGGAATACGTTTACATTGACTCAACATAATAGCGTAACCAAATATTGATGACGCACGGCTTAAAATAGCCTAAAAAAGACCTTATTTTAATGGGCACCTACGTTTCAAACATCAATGGCTGTTGTAAATTGCTTAAAATAAGAAATTATTTCACTGATCCACAATTGTTCACTGTGCAAAGCGTTGAAGTGTCTGTACCTTAATAATTGAAAACACTGCAAACGTCCAAGCGTCAAAAGAATCCGCAGGCATACACCACCAAATGGAACAACTAGGGTCACGTCGGGTAATCCCGGACAGCGGTAAATGACGGACACAACGATATAAACGACTGTTGTGAAACCTCACTATATTACGTGATGATCTTTAGTCACGTCAAGTTGTAAGGATACCTTTTCTTGAAAGTTACCGGCAACACAAACGGTAGTAAACATAATTGTTTTCATTGAAAAACATTATTTGACTGAGAAAAAAATCGGGGCCAACTCAAGTTTTTGCGAAATTAGAAGAAGTCAAGTAAGGGTATGTTTTTTTGTTCGCTTAAAGCCGTTTATATTTAAGTAAAAACTTACCTAATTTTTTTTATCAGCAGATGTTCTATTCGCGTAACAGTAACATTCTTAGTGTTGTTAGTGCACTGAATCCCTTATATAGCTAACTATGATGAATTGAATTTGGGTTCGCGGTCGGTAAATCTCGGACAGTGTGAGCTTGCATAGCACATGCAGTAAGAGACTTTCAAAGTCAAAGTTTTTCAAGGCAGCACTATTTAATCCATATCTTACCAAAAATCCAAACCAAAGATACCTTTATGTTGAACAAAATTTTGATTAAGTGTCTTTTTTTTTTTTTTTTTTTTTGGGAAGATGAACAATTTGTACAGCATATATTTACCTGTCCGGGACTTACCGATTGTGTCCGGGATTTACCGCTAGCAAAAGTTAAATTCGCGAGGCTGTACTGGTCACGTGACGTATCACGTGACCAGTTTGATATGTCTTTTGACACCAAAGGGGAGGGTTCTAAATAAGGATATATCGTTATGGATTATAACATGACGTACGTAACAACGAATCGGCAATAAACGTAAAGCGTCCGCGATTTACCGACGTGACCCTAGTGTGCATACCAATAATAACAAAGCTTGGATGTTGAAAGTACTGTATGAACAAGATCTGACAACAATACGTAACATACATCACATGGTGAATGTAAGCGATAATATCTTTTTGAGGTACAAAAACCGAGATACGGGTTCATTCCACATGTTACCAAAAAACTTTGTTTATGGCATCATTGCTAAATGGGAATAAATCTGGGGCCAGACTGGGGTATATATCCCCCACTTTGGCTAGTGGGATAATACAGACAATCACCCCCCCCCCTATCCACATGTGTACTTTTTTAAACCTAAGTTATCCACAAATTGATATGCATGAAAACAGTTTTCCAGAAACTCTTATTTTGTTATCACAATCGCGTATACCATTTACCCCCACACTTTTTTTTTTTTTCCTCTTTCAAAGGTTTTGCTTCCCAGTAACAATTTGGATATATTCCCATAAAGGCTAATCAATTTCGTTCAAATGATTTTTTATTGCATATCAAACACTCCTCCATTGTGTAATATGACAAGTAATGTAAACTTTTTCTCGCGCTGTCGTCTTGTTGTCTCTTACGGAAGATTGTAATTACGAATATCTGAAAACCAACACTCGCCAGCGTAATCTGGCCTGAGCTGTGTGTTACTTATGTATGCCCGTCGCGAGTCTGATGGACAAAGTTGTCAAGGTAAACAATTAGGCCTAGTTCTGAAAACCATTCAATTTCATTATTTTTTGTTGTAGGCCTACCTCTAACCTGTCATATCATAAGGAGATAAAAATGTATCTAACATTAGGATAGCCTTAGTAAGTTTACATTATTGTCATCAAATTGGTAGCTTGTCAGTAGGCCTACTATTTTTAATGGTTTTGCCATCATAATTTGTAAAAGTGTTGGTCGTATGAACACTATGATAGGTCAAAATGAAAATCCCAATGGTTTGTGTTAGGTTGCCTCAAGTAGTGTGTAGCAACTAGCATGTAACGTTAAGGCATAGGCTACTCTAAGTCAGTGAGATGTTTATCTTACTACTATAGTACTAACGTTAGTATTAGGCCTATTACTAGTGTAGGCAGTATTACATTACGTACCCGCGGTCGATATGGTGGTGGAGGTCCTCTTCTGTCTGTAAGTGCATCTGTTTCATCGTGAAGAAGGGAGATATCGTCACTCGTTTGGCCTTGAAGACAATTCCCCATTTCTATAGCACCAGCTTAGGAAAACTGATGAAAAACGCCTTATATACAAATCATATTTCACTAAGTTCAGAAATAATTAGTCAGCTGGGTTTAATATTAGTATAACGTTAAATCATCTAGTCATTGTTTTCTTGTCCTAACAGTAACCCCGTTTATTAAAGCAATGATAAATATCCCATACGATACAGGTAGAAACAAGCTATATTAATCTTTAAACATTTTCTTTGTTGTTGAATTGAACGAAATTTTAATCATTCAGTAATTTTATTATGATCTAAATAACAAGAACAGAAGTATCGAAAAAACATTTTAAATCTTTCTATCTTCTTGCTTTCAATAAAGCTTACCTACATTAGTAGGATTTAGGCATAATTAAAAGCGGAAGCGAGAAATGACGATTGCAGTACAGTGCAGACATAACAAACCGCAACAAAGAAGTGTTTACCTATTTTCGGAACCCAGACCTCAATTCAACCACAAACCGAATTACGTCAGACTTAGCTTCGAGTTTGTCAATTGAACAAAAGATGAAAACAGCGTAAAGAAAATAGAGGGAAAATTTCAGTTTAGTTATAAATAATAGAAGATAAATTACAGTTAATTATACATTTTGCCAACGTCAGCTGCTCCAAGTTGCATTAGCATAGGCTTTACTGAAAACGGTTACATAATAAATATCAATAGAAAGAAAATTGATTTCAGTTCCCTGATTGTCCGAAATTAAGAATGTATCAGACAGCAACCCCCTGGACTGATCATAATCATGGAGAAACCCCTTGGACTGATCCAGGCCATACTTTAATATTGCAAATAGCAGCGCTCAGGACTAGGAAGGTGAAAACAGGGATGTGCTATTTAGGACAAACGACCTTCAGGTGGATCGTCGCCTTTAGCCCCAATACAACTTTGTGGTAGTTTTTTGCTTTATCCACGCAAAAACTGTACAAGTTGGGTTCCCCTCTTCAGAGTCAGAAAATCTGAGTTAAGGGGCAAACAAAAAAAGGATTTTATATAGCGCCGGGACAACCCTTCTTAAAACACACACAAACCCGCTAATTTCGAGGGAGCAAATGGGGAAATATCGTGGCTGTAGTTTATTTATTTGTATACATTTTTGTTCCCGAATGTTTTTTTGTTTTTTTGGAGATTTTGTAGTCAGACTTTGGAAAAGTAGATGGATGTTAAATCATATTCATATTATTATCTCATCACCCACATATACATGGGGATGAGGTGTTGTAGTCACTTCCCACCAGGGGTCTCAAATGATGTCCTCATATTAGGGATTAGGGGTCATAAGTTTTTGGAACAGGACAACATTTGGTGATTTTTGCGTCTGTCCGTGTGTTTGTGTGAATGTGTGTGTGTGTGTGCCTGTGTGCGTATGCAACAATTAATTTTATGTCGCTTATAACTCAAAAAGCGTAATACACTCATAAACTAAAATTGGTGGACGCGTACCCCTGGCCCGGAACTTTTGTCTCCAAGGTTTTGGGGTGCAAAGATCAAAGGTCAAAACTCACAGGTCAAATGGAACAAGTTTTTCTTGATGGCTGTATCTTTTGAAGGAATTACTTGGTATCTGTACAAATTGCATAGGTGGGTCGGGTTTAGCATTCTATACAAACAAATTTTAGTAATTGGAGGTCAAAGGTTATAGGTCAAAGGTCAAAAAAGTGTTTTTTATTCAAATTTTTGCAGCATTTTAAACTAAAAAAGTACAAGACTTATACCAACTCTATGTTTTACCATGATACCTTAGTACATAAATTTGTGTCACATGGACTCTGGGGTCGAAAGGTCAAAGGTCAAATGTGACAGAGCTATTGACCACTTTTCACCATTTTCCCCTATGATTATGAAATGGTACGTTTTGACAAGAGCATGAATGGTGTTATATAGGGTATGATAATTGTGAAAATGTTCAAATGTTGTTTAAATGATTAGAGTCAAGGGTCAGGGGTTAAGGGTTACATATGTGATTTTAGGGGGTAATTATTTACTAATTTGTACATTTTTGTGCCACTTTAAATTCCGAAAGTGCAGAACCTTTACCAATCATATCTTTGTATCATGCTACTGTGGTACATGGACTTGTGTCCTGTAAAGTCTGGGGTCAAAAAGTCAAAGGTCACAGAGCTAGTAACCCCCTTTAACTATTTTCCCTATGGTTTTGGAATGGTAAGAGTAATCTGAGCACGGAGTTTCCATTTAGATTCCGAAAAAATGCAAATGTTCTTTTGGTGGTAGGGTCAAAGGTCAAATATGCGACTTTATGGGTAACTATGTCGCCAAGGTTTTGGAGTACAAAGGTCAAAGGTTACAGGTCAAATGAAACAAGTTTTTGGTGATGGTTGTATGATTACTTGGTATCTTCACAAATTGCATAAGTGGGTAAGGTTTAACATTCTAACACAAATTTAGAATAATTGGAGGTCAAAAGGTCAAAACACATGGGTCAAAAGTCGAATAAGTGTTTTTTATGCAAAATTTTCTGCCATTTTAAACTCTAAAGGACTATGTTGTACCATGATGCCTTGGTACATGAATTTGTGTTGCATTGACTCTGTGGTCAAAAGGTCAAAGGTCACAGAGCTATTCACCACTTTTCACCATTTCTCCTCATAGTTATGGAATGGTAAGTGTGACGTGAGCATGAACGGTGTCATACAGTAAGGTACAATAAATGTGAACAATTTCAGAGTTGTTTTAGTGATTAGGGTCAAGGGTCAGAGGTCAGAGGTCAAATGTGTGATTTTAGGGGGTAATTTTGTACTAATTTGTACATTTTTCTGCCAAACGTCACAGAGCTATATAGTGGCCCTGTTAGCTATTTTTTACACTATGCTGTATGCTTAAGATAATGAGAACAGCAACTCCGTGGATTGCTTTCTTGTTACCAGGCTACTCCAATCCCTCACCCCACCAATAAAAAAAATTAGAACGTTTATAAATAGTAAATTATCATTAAATGGCAATATCTGTAGATTTTGACTACCTTTCACTTGAAAAAAATAAGAAGATAGGAAAAGCTTTATAAGTAATGACTCTTTTCTATATATTGGATAAGGGAACAGGGGAGGACTAGCTGTCGGGAGATTCGGGAATTTCCCAAAAGTGGTTTGGGCATGGCCTGTAAAAAAAAGGGAGAAAAAAAAAGAGAAATAAAACAAATAAATAATTAAGGCCAAATCCAAGCTAGGCTGCCAATTTTCTAATGTCTCTAGCTTAACCTCCAACTGGGGAATACCCCAAAGTTCCCCGCTGGGGGTAGCCCCCTGAGATCCCCAAAATGGCCTGGTTTGTGTTTCCTGACCAGCTTTAACCTGCCAGTCCGCTTCCTGGGAGGACCACGTTTGAATTTAAGGGAAGGGTCCCTTTCTGATAAGATTAATTTGAAATTTTCCGGCGGCCTATCTACTATACTGGGGAGAAGACCGGACCGTTGTAAAAGATTATTCGGTAATATCTGAAGGAGATAGGCCATGAATTTATGGCTCTTGTTTTGTTATATAAGGGGTGGAACATGTTTGACCTCGGGTAGGGGGTACTTTCTGGGGGGGGGGGCACCTTCGGGGGGGAACTTTCTGGGGGGCACTTTCTGATCGGTTTCATTTGAAATTATATACGACATGCAGAGACGCATACCCACGTAAGGAAAAAAACAAATCATGATTCTCCCTTTCAAACCTTGCCAAGTTGCGGGTAATTTTACCAACCAATTTGAGATTAAAGATTAAAGCAATTTTACATCCTTGACATGCTTGTGGCACATGTTTTAAAACACTTTTGCTCACGTAGTCATCTGTTCAATGGCGGCCGTTGCTAAATCCCAAGCGTTTCGGTCCAGAGGCGTTTCAGTCCAGTTGGGTTAGGACATAGAAATGTACAATTGATAAGTAAATATTAATTATTAATAGTTAATTATTTATTTGTAAAGGTTCGAGTTAGGTTTAGATTAGGTTAGGTTAGTTTAGTTTAGGGTATACTTGGACCCAAACGCTTCGGAAAATGGAAAAATCTTGAAGTTTCTGTAACAAAACGCCTAGAATTTAGCAACAGAATTTATGGAACTCTTGCAGTCTTGTACAACTTTGTTAGGAGAAAATAAAATCTGAGAGTCTGAGAGACTCTTTAGAGCCTTAGGCAGCAAAGCCAAATTGGGCACCCCCAGTGGCATATTCAGTTTTCAGTGCCAGGAGGAAAAGGGGGTTGGAGGGGGCACACCGTGTGACGGTAATAATCGGGAAATTACCCATGCAGCGGTGTATAGAAAGAGAGGGATAGGGTCTGAATCGGAAGATAATTGCCAGAGAATTGGAGGATAATTGTCCGAAATTTGAAGAAAATTAACAGAAAAGTGAAGAAAATTGACCGAAATTGAACAAAATTGAAGAGAAAATCCCGATATAAAGAAAAGTTCTTTAAAATTAAAAATATTTACCGAAAATTTAACATTTTAGGAACAAAGTCACAACAGAATTTGGGCGATATTTAACCTTATATAGGCCTATTCATTACTTTACAGTTTATGTATTTAATATGTATAGCATATTGTACTGGTACGCTATATCCGCTATACTTACATTCTATATACAGAATTTTGCCAGGGAACAAGTTTCCCTCTCCCCCTCCCCATTCCCCCAATGAATACGACACTGGCACCCCTCGTTTTTGCAAATATATTTTGGTTATAAGATATTGTGTGATGGGCCTATCGGACAATTCCCCCCCCCCCCCCACCCATTCCCCTTATCCATGTCAAATATCTTCCAGGGTCAACATTTTCTTGCATAAAATGAGAATCAGTATCATCAGCCTAACCCTAATTAGCCAATAGGCCCGGCCCTATCTTTGATGTGAAGGAACGAAAACAACAATATATCTTTATCTTACGTTTTACATTGTTTGGTACTTCTTTAAATAATTCAGTTAATTGGAAACTGATTTGACCGTTTTTTTCTTCCCGATTTGGCCGATTTTCAATGGCTATTTCAATGGTTGTTTTGCCTTGGGCCCTAAATCAAAAGTACTACACTATTAACAATTGGGATGGCTATCACATCCTGCAAGGTAAATTAGACCCGATTTGAAAGTGTTCTAGGAAAAATAAAGGCAGACATAAAAAGCTCGAATGTAGGGACTGACGTGATTGCTTTTGGGACGAAAACTATAGTAGCAGAACTATAGTGCATGCGCGCGAAAAAACTAATTATGTTTGTGTTACTTTCCACGTGTTTCATTCACCAAGTTTTTTAAAAGGAGGCAGTTTTTATTTGCTTATATCACTGTTTCTTAGATGAATTATACGTAAAAAGACATTCGTACCTCCCCCTCCCCTCCCCCTTCTTCCCCCATCAATATTCTGCCTTTCCAAGTACAATATCCAGGGGCGTAGCTAAAGGGTTTTGAAGGAGGGGTGTATATGTTATTTTTGGCGACAAAATATCGCCTTTGGTAACATGATATGCCGCCATAGGCGGCCCCGCGCACCCATAGGGTGCGGCATATGACGGCGTGGGGTCAAGGGGCCCGCTGAAGGGTCCTGGTGGGTCTAGGGGCGAAACCCTGGTAGGATCCAGGTGGCGCGGCCCCGGAAACTCTGGAAATTCTGTGATTTCGATTTTCCAAAATGCCTTAAAATTGAGGAAATGCATTTTCGACAGTTCAATTTTTAAGTTCAAATCAATCTGGGGTGAAGCCCTGGTAGGGGTGAAGCCCTGGCAGGGGTGAAGTCTTGGTAGGGTTGAAGCCCTGGTAGGGGTCCAGCCCTGGTAGGGGTCCAGCCCTGGTAGGGGTCCAGCCCTGGTAGGGGCCAGCCCTGGTAGGGGTCCAGCCCTGGTAGGGTCCAGCCCTGGTAGGGATCCAGGGGGAGAAGCTCGGAAGCTCTAGAGGTTCTGTGATTTGATGCTCAAAATGACTTTGAGATTTATACAAAAGTTCAATGAAGTTTACATGTGAACACGTACATTTTCAACTGCTCAATTTAGGAGAAAAAAAATTATACTTAAAAAAAAATCAAAATCACTGAGGGACAAAACTTTGGTAGGAAGCCAGGGGCGAAGCACCCTGAAGCTCTGAAGATTCCTTGATTTTGATTCCCGAAATAGCGTAAAATAATACAGAAATTACCGTGAAGCCTACATACAAAAGAACGCTGTACGAGAGTAGTTTACTTTGGGGTCCAGAGGCGAAGCCCTGGAAGCTTTGCAATAAAAGCTTCAAAATTTGTAGAATTTTCTTGTGTCGGCATTTGCCGATGTGATTAAATTTTGATTGAATAACTTCCTTTTTTACCTCTTGAAACTTAAAAGATTCAAAATTTGTAGGCTTTTGTTTGCATCGGCCTTTGCCGATGTGATTAGATTGAATTTGTTAGTATTTATTTTTTGCCTTTTTATTCTGAACCTGTGTTGATTTGCTGACATATCTGATAGATTTGCCGACAGATCGATTAAATGGAGGGGTGTCACACCCCACACTCCTCTAGGTATACCCTTGACAATATCTTACTTACACCCGTGAGTGTCAGGGACATTTGGCCAGTCGGGTGTTCAGGTGATTATTTAGTGAGCCACCTACTAACTAACTCAAGAGTTCATCGGTTACGTTCAGCAACATAACTGCATAACAGGAGTCCTGGGGCCGTGGGGAATTCGACGTTCGGCGCATCATAACAAACATATCGCAGCGCTATTGCCTGATTACTTGTGGCCTCCAAACCTCGATTGTTGCTTGGGATCTTTACGGTTTACACACCCTTCCCCACTCTTTTATTGCGCCACTAGTTATGAGATAGTCATCCAAGGTAGATAACTCATTCAAAAAAATAGTGGTGGGGTACGACGTTTTTCATCAGCATCATTGAGGTTTGTAGCAGTAAAGTCAGATAAATTCCTTTAGAATTTAACAATTAAACGAAACTTCAAATGAAA